>CAUYPK010023321.1:0-19609 GCA_963574355.1 Loris lydekkerianus
TATTGTTAAAATTATATGCTTTTGTGTGAGTGTTTGTCTGTTTTGGCAGGTCACTGCGTGGTGTGGCTCTCTGACTCTCACAGTTTAAAATTTTGGCTCTTTGTGTCGAACTTGTTCGCCACCCCTGTTCTAGAGGCTCTAGGGAGAATCCATTCTTCTCCTTTCTTCTAGCTTTTTTAAATTTAATTTTACTTTTGAGACAGGGTCTCGTTCTGTTGCCCAGGCTCGAGTACAGCAAGCGATGGTCCTGCCTCAGCCTCCCAAGCAGCTAGGAACACATGCACGCGCCCCCACTTCCAGCTGATTTTCTTTTCTCTCTCTTTTTTTTTTTTTTTTATAGAGACAGGTGTCTCGCTCTTTTTCAGGCTGCTCTTGAACCCCTGCCTCTAGTGCTAGGATCATGGGCATGAGCCACCATGCCCAGCCCTCTTCTAGCTTCTGGTGGCCCCTGCCTCTCGGAGTGCTAGGATCATCGTCTAGCTACTGGTGGCGGCAGGCACCCCTGAGGTTCCTTGCATTGTAGCTGCGTCACCCCAGATGGGTTTCTGCCTCCATCTTCACACGGCCTTCTTCCCACTGTGTGTGTGTGTGTGTGTGTGTGTGTGTGTGTGTGTGTGTCCAAAACTCCCTCTTCTATAAGCCACTAGTCATTGACATCCGGGCTTAGCCTTAGCCACATCCAGTATGACTTTATCCTCATTTGATTACATCTGCAATGACCCTATTTGCAAATGCAGTCATAAGAGTAGGTTCTGGGTGGATGTGAATCTTCTGGGGACACCATCTAATCTAGTACATAGCCTAAAACTCTTATCATCCTGTCCCCTGCTTCTAGTTATAATATTGGAGACGGTATTTATAGTCAAATACTTCTAGACAATTAATATAGGAGAAGGTACAGGAAACTCTTGCAAAAGGTGCCTGGAAATGGCCTTGTAGGTGAGGCTACCGCGCTCCAGCAGGGGTTCTTAACGTTGGCTGCACTTTGGAATCATTCTGGCTTTTTTTTCTTCTAATTAATATAAGGGTACCAATGTTTGCATTTGTTAGGTGGAGTCCCTGTTGCAGTTGTGTCCCCCGCCCAGGAGGTGTGCCATATACTCCGACATTGTGCCCATTAGGTAGCACACCAATCCTCCCCCCTCCTCCGCTCTCTCATTCCCCCTCACCCCAACTTGAATTGGATTGAGTTTTTCTCTTGTGTGGGTGTGTATTAGTTCCTCTACTGGCTTTATATTAGTACTGACTACATTGGAGACTTGCTTTTCCTTTCTGATATTATTTTACTAAGAAGAATGTGTTTTAATTTCATCCAGGTTAACAGAAAAGATGAAAAGTCTCCATGGTTTTTTATGCCTGAATAGTATTCCATGGTATACCTATACCACAGTTCATTAATCCATTTATGGGCACTTGGGTTATTTCCACAACTTGCATCTTGGCTTTTTAAAATTCTTTTGCTCAGGCATCTGTGGTTTTAAAAGTTTTCCAGGTGGTTCCAATGTGCATCCCAGGCCTCAAATTCCTGCTCCAGCAACCCTTCCTGAGACCCTTGCTGCTGGGAACCCCTTGTCTAAGCTCTGCAGGCCCTGCACCTGTGTTCTCTTGCTGACTGCTGAAAATTTAGCCGCAGCACATGTGAATTTTATTTCTGCTCCTTCATTTGCTTTGAAGGAAAACAGCTCCATCGCTACTGAAAACTCAAAAGTTAATAAGGAAAATGAACACTCACAGGGGCTGTGGAGAAAAGGAGGCTTAATACAGAAACTTTTTTTTTTTCCTGAAATATTACACGTGAAATCTGAAAGCCCAGATTTCATCACAGAAATCTGAAAGCCCCCCAAAAAGCACAAAGAAGAAATCACCTCATAATTCTGTCCCTCTGGGAAAACCATGGCTTGGTGAATGTTCTTCTACAGATTTCTTTTCTATGCATCTATCAATATACAATATGTATTTTACAAATGTGGAATTATGTGGTTTGGGCACGTAAATTCTTCATTTAGCAATATATCTTTAAACATACGTCAATACATGCATATCCTTGGATTTTGAATGGTTACATTTTATTCCTTCACAGAGCATATTTCCTAATTATTAATGGCTAATAAGAGAATGTCAAATGGAATTTCAGTTGTCTGATTAGTGGAGCTAAAGGCAAAGAGGTGAGGCGTAGAGGCCTGTCTATCTCTTTATCCCACGGCAAGCTCCCCAATCCAACCCCACTCTGATCCTCGGCCTCTGACACTACCCCATATGCACCCCACTGTAGTTTCTAGAAGCTCAAGATATGGAAATTGGAGGAGGTGCTGCATAGGAGGTTCCTAACACAGGGGAGATGCTCCCCAGGCCCTGGCCTGGAAGATTCACAGAGTTTTAGAGTGTCAGCAAGGAGAGATGCACATCTCATTCCCTGAACATTGGCTTAAAGAGTGAAATTGCTGATTCCCATTTTGTACTGACTGCACATGTTAAAAACGGCACCTCAAAGAGTGGAAGCACCTGCCCCCACCTGCGTCTCATGTGGTGTGATGGAGATGTATGCATGCCTGTGGCCAGGGGTGTCACGGAAGCCAGGCTTGTGCTGCCTTGCTGGCACCCTGCCCAGAGGGGGGAGTCTACAGAGAGATGGATCCAGATGCAAGAGGCTGTGGGGTTCTCCAGCATGGGCTGGAATGTGGGAGGAGCAACGGAAGCACATCTCCCACTCGAGGCAACTATGCCAAGGGAGGCTTCCCAAAGGCCTCCCAGGTACTCCACAGGACCTAAGTGTCTACTCACTGGACACGAACCCCAAGAAAGAGCCATGCCAGAAAAAAAAAAAAAAAAGAACCATACCAGGTAAAAAGGCTTTTGTCCCTTTTCTACCTTTCCACCCCTCCCTCCTCCCTGCTCTAGAGGACCTGGAAGCTTCAGCGTGAGGGGGAGGAGGAAGCAGGAAAGGGCAGCCTGTGCCCCCGCTGGGGAGGGAAGGACATTGAGTTAGACATGAGGTTCAGCTTGGTCAGGTGACTCAATTGCCTCTAAAGCACCATCTCCTCTTCTCCCCTTGACCCAGCACATCTATCTCCAGGAATTTGTCTGCAGGGATAATTAGTGATGTATGGACTTAGGTAGTAAAATATTTCCCATATGTGAAAATATTTCCCTGCCTCCTGAGAAGCCATAATTTATTATGTTAAGAAAATCACCTGTTCTTTCAATAACCAACAGTGGACAGAATTCTGAGGGTCTAATTTTTACATACGTTTGCAATATACTGGCCCTTATAATAATAGAATCACTCAAAATAGAGAAAAGGAGTTTTAAACAGCTGGTCATTATACAACATTGAGAACATTATGTTCCAGTTAGTCTTGCTGTGAAAAAACTTCCCCAAGTACAGTGATGTGAACAATAGCCATGAGGTTACACGCATGGATTTTATGGGCTGGGAATCTGGATAAGGCACAGCAGGGATGGCCCGTTTCTGCGCCAGGATTCTAGGGCCTCTGCTGGGAAGTCAGATGGTTGGGGTGTCTCAAATATCTGGGGGGCTTCTTGGCCCCCATGCTGGCACCTGGCAGGGATGCCCTGGTGGGTGGCTTCAGCTAGACCAGAGCCCCTTATGTGGCTTTTCCTGCCTGCTGGGGTGGCCCCCACTGAACACTCAGAGCAGAATTCCAGAATGGAACCGGATGGAAGCTACGTGACCTTTCAGGACCTAGCTGGAAGTAAATGGTGTCCCTTCCAACACACTCTATTGGTTAAGGCAGTTACAAACCTACCCAGACTCAAGAAGGGAACATGGACCCTATCTTTTAATAGAAGTGGTGTTACACTGCCATAGAATTCTTAATGTTTAACAAAATTAGAGTCAAGTCCACAGTTAAATTTAATTCATGCCTCCCAGTTTTTCTCAACTATTAGTATATCATAGTTTAATATATATGGGATGGTGTTTTTCCAACACAACTAGTTTTCCAGTTCTCTGATGCCAACTGGGTGTTCAGCAATTCAATTCTGACCCTAAGTACCTTAAGTCAGTGCAGACCCCACAAGTTCAGGGCTCAGTCTCATAAGACTGCCCCCACTTCAGAAGTCTGTCTCAAGCCCTGGGGCCCCAGGCTACCTGCACTCCTGTCCCACTTGGCTGCACACTTGGGGGCGCCTATGATATCACCTTAAGTTAAAAAATTGCCAGAAAAACTTGCAGAATTTGAGAAAGCATCTTACTTACAATTATAGTTTATTATAAAGGACACAACTCTGAAATACCCAAATGGAAGAGTGTGGGGAAGGGGGGTGGCAGCACATGGGTATGACACCAACCCAGATGCTCCCTAGCCTCACAGCCTCAGAACATTAATCGAAACATCCAACCATAGATGTGATTGGTGGAATCGTTGACCATTGGTGATTGAACTCATGCTTCAGTCTCTCCTCTCCCGTGGGGTGGTACTGAAAATTCTAATTGCCTAATCTCGTGACTGGTTTTTCTGGTGGTTCCCCCAGCCTTCTATGGCTTAAGTGAGCTCATTAGCAGACAAAGGACATTCCTACCACTCAGGAAATTTTGAGGGTTTGAGAAGCTTTGTGCCAGTATCCAGAGGCTAAGACTGAATAAATACACATATAGTATGTTTTCTTATGCCCCAGTACAATGCTTATTTTCTATATGTGGAGCACGGGGTTATCTCAGAGGACGAAGCTATAGCACCTGCTGTCTAAGAGCTCTGAACCTAGTTGGGAGACAGGAACATAAATTTCTGCAAATGCTGGGAAAGAAGCACCTACGTGGACTCAGGGTAAGAATGACTAACTGCCGAGGAAGCAGGTGCTTTCAAATATTTTTCCACTGAAGAAGAAATTCTTCGTATTCCTCTGACTGTTCACAAGACTGCTGTGGAGTGCTGTCACCAGCAAGCTGCACACAGTGACTGCCTCCATCCCAGGAGCCATGTGACTGTAAGAGCACATGCATTTCCAAGTCAAGTGGTGGAGAACCTGATGGGGTGAGTAGAAATACTCAGCAAACAGAAATGATCTACACTCATGCGTTCTTCATAATACACAATAAAAATGCAGGGTGCCCTGACCTGGAAGACAGGCTGGGGTGTGGGTTTTATACGTACACAGGGGCCACCCCTACCATTTGCAAACTGGGGCTGGGTACAAAGGAAGCTTGCACACCACCCTTCTATCCTTTTAGAAGTTATAAATCAAGCTAATAAACTGCCAGGGAAAGTTATGTTCTATCTTTCTCCTATTTTCACAATTATGTCTCATGACAACTTGGGAGGGCCAGATTCAAATTTAGCATCTCAGTGCCAGGCCTGAGTTTAGTGACCAGCAAGGGCCAGACAGACTATGGCACTCCTACCCCTGTCATTCCACCTTTGGGTCCAACTCCCAAACATGTGGACAGCCCAGCCTACCTGTTCACATACCCCCAAAAGGCCACCATCAGCCACTCCTCATCATCACAGATACGAGTACCAGCACAGGGGTCAGTGTGGGAGGATGGCAGGGGAGAGACGAACTCAAGGCTGGGAAGTGGGCTTAGGGTCCACTGAGGTGGGGGTGCGGGGTCCCACAGACCAGGTGCCTGGCCGAGAGGGAGGAGGCCCTGGGCTCTGAGCGGGCACATCCACTTAACCCCGAGGATCCCTGGCCCCAGGGAGGGCCGTGGTGGCAGGCCAGAGCTGGGCCCTCTGAAGCTCAGAGTCCCGGGCAGACCCCTCTTTCCTGGTCTAAGGGTGGTACAATCTAGCGCCCTGTGTCTCTGGGCACTCACAGTTTGAGCCTCAGGGCAAAACTGGAGGCCAAATGTGAGGCTGATGAGGAAGTGGAGCAATTTCTTGTAAAGCCACATTGCAAATAAGAAAAGAAAGTACTGAGGCCCTGGTTTCTATCCTACATTCTGTAGTTAAGTATCATTTATCACTTCTAAGTTCTTAAAACAGAACTGGTTTTGCAATGGCTTTAAAACTACTGGATTATAACTATTTTTTATAAAGCAATCAGCTGAGAGCCAGTATAGTAAACTAGTTGTATAAATTAAGACTCCCGTCCCCTTGAATTTCCTGGGTTTAAACCAGCATCACACACTGAGCCAGTGACTTTTCCAGGTTAGAAGAAACCTTAGGAGACCCCTTATCCAATCTTGTGGGAGGTTTTGATGCTACAGGCACCAGAGATAACACCTCACTCAGTCCTGCCTTTAACGTAGCTTGCTGATTCTCAGACTCGCCTGCCCTTCAAAATCCCCTGGGGAACTCTAAGAAATGCCAGTTCCAGTCCCTGACCAGCTGAAGCGGAGTCCTGGGGCCAGGGCCCAGGCACTGATCTTTGGTCAGAGCTTCCCAGGTGATTCTAACATGACTACCCAACTACCAGAGTTGGAAAAGCAGATTCCCTCTTATTCTGCCAAGGAGGACAGAGACCTGGCCAGATGTCCCTCAGGACCAGGTCAGGTGCAAAGCACCCCATTAGCAGTTGGATGGGGCACTCTCAGCTCCCAGCCAGGGGATTTGCATGAATGTTGGGCTGTGCAATTAGGCTGGGTCAGAAGATGCCTGCGGAACCTTCAGAAGCTTCTCCACCTCCCAGCACTGATAAAAAAAAATAGCTAGATAAAAAAAGAAAAAAGAAAAAAAAAAGCCCAAACCACCAAGCTGTACTTAACGGGCGCAACAAACCAATAAACAGGGAGGGAAGGAAAAAATACTTCTGTGAACGAACATAAACCTGGTTCCCACAAAGGGAGCACAGCCAAGATCAGCGTTTGAGACAGAAAGGCTTTTTCAGGTCACAGAGATGTGTATTACAGCAATGGGACAGAGGGAGTAACTACTTGTCAGGTCATTTTTTAGATGAAAAAGATTTGAAGGAAATGCTAAAATGGAAGAAGAAAGTCTAAGCCATAAATAAGTAGCAAGTTCAGCCAAGCTCAGAGACTAAAACTCTTTTCTTTCATGGAATATTTTCCTGGAAGTGCAAGGTGGATTTTCTAGGAGGTTGGATCTTTCTAGTGGCTGGAAGCCTCTGTTGCAAACCTGCCTGCCACATACACATGCTGAGGACAGGCAGGAGCTCAGCTGCAGTGAGCACTCACAGACACACTCTTTTCCTCTTGCACTTCTTCTAGAACAACTACCAGCAGTGCATTCACTCAGCACATGTCCCTGTCCCCATGCCTTGTTAGCAAGTCCAGCGCTAAGGAACTGTGGGTGTGGGAGGCATCCCTCGGCCTCAGGTCACTCTCCACAAGACCCCTTCCCCCTCCCTCTGCTCTCCCTCTCTCTCCCATCACACCTACCAGTTATAATTTCACACTTTTCAAGTCCCCACCTCTCCTGCTGGGAGGTCAGGGCTGGACCACTGACCTGGAACTGCTGACCTCTGAGCAGTGGCTGGTGCTGGGCTGTCAGTGGCCATGTGTGTTATTATTACTGCCCTCCATGTCTGCTGATTCACACCCTACATTATTCTTTTTTTTTTTTTTTTTTTGTATATTTTCTGTTAAGGTCCTTGGCCTACTTTTTAATTAGGTTTTTTTTTTTTCTTACTACATTATTCATTAAAAAACTAAAACTCATCATCTTCCCCCAGAACGAGACTAACAGACTTTAATTACAAATCAGGAAAAGCAGTGACATTTTCACTGTAATAGTTATTCCTAAAGGAGTATTACCTCAATTGATCTGTTAAAGAAAGAATTACTCATGGTATTTGCTGAAGATGGCAAGGCAGACTTTATTTGCCTAGGGCCATGGTGCAGGATCCTGCCGTAGGAGATAGAGATTGGACTCAACTCAGACTCCGGCAAGGATTCATTAGGATTTATAATCAAAGGAGCAGGATGAGGGGTGGGTGGATGGCAATTTCTAGAAAGAAAGCTCAAGGTTAAGAGGTTTCTGATGGGACTGACTTGGTAGGATTATGGCTGAAAGCAGGCCAGGGTGATAAGTTAGCCAGTGTGGTCAGACACCAGGGGCCAGGGATTTTAGTTAATGTTACTTAGCAGGATGATTCTCACTCAACCTGGGTTCTACAGGGACAGAGAGGGGAGCCCAAGGGTTGACATAGGTAAGCAAAGGATTCGGAGAAGCCTGACTGCAGTTTTGGTCAGAGGGTCTTTGCCAGACCCAATGCACCCAAACAACATTTGAAATTTTCTTTCCCAGTCCACCAGAGGTGGAAAGTGGCTGCACAAATTCTTGAATGCCCAGGAAGGTATTTGATGTCAAAATCCAACACCAAATTTTTGTGTTACTTTCTACTCTGATTATTTTATCTTATTAATGGTGTGGACCAAATAAAACATTCCGCTCTGCTTTGTCCCAAGCAGAGCTACCCCATCAAGTTCACAAGTTAATCCCAAAATGGATCCTATTTTCTCTGTATGTAGAATTTCTCATGATCAAACTCCTAAGGTCCCCAATAGAATCTAACTCTTGAAGCTCTTCAAGCTCCACGTGGCAATATGAGCCCTCTTTCTAGAATAGCTGTACGAAGTTGGAATGATCTGATTTGCAAAACACAACATGCTTAAAATAACTTTAAATTTAAAAACCAACCCATGTTCAATGGCTTCAGAAAGGAAAACTATGGAAAAATATGTAGAAAAATGTAATACACCCACAACCCTGCTGACCAGAGGCAAGCATGATGCGATTTTCAAATGAAAGAACTGGAGCATCAAACTTGAAGTCTAAGCTTGGCGTGCCCTCAGGGCACATGGTGGGCGCTAAGAATGTCACGTGTCTCTTGAACCTTCCATGGGTAATTGCTGCTACAGGAATTTCAGCTCTTGTAGCATTGCTGTTGGCAAAATAGCTATGTTTTCATAGAAAAGCAACCTTGTTCTGGGTTCCAAACTTATTAGATGGTGGTTGTGATGTAGAAGAGCAAGTTGGTGCAATGTGGAGTTTGTGTCAAAGAAAAAAAAACTTCAGCAAGATCTAATAGGCTTTCATTTATTAGGAATTCATCCAGTCTAAAAAATACACAGGAACTCTGAGGAGCATGGCAGAACAGTAAGTTTTCCTACAATAGCTTGAGCAGAAACAAGGAGACAGCATGGTGCAAGAAACAGATTAACAATCAGGTTACTCTGGGCTGGTTTCTTTGCACTGGTTCAAGCACAGAGGATTTCCTTATCATGCCAGCTCAGATTGACTGGGTCCCTTTTGATTGGCTGCTGTGAATCTCCTGAGGTTTTGTGTTTATTTTTATTTATTTATTTATTTATTTATTTATTTTAACTGGCCTGTTTAGGGATTTTTACCATCTGTCCTCTGATTTCAGGAAGGGTCAGATCTTAAAAGCAAATAGGTTAGGTTTCAGTTCGGTGATGTGGAAACTCAGCCCGGATGACTCCACTCTGTGTTGGTCTATTGGGGCCTAGTGCCATAGCTCAGTCCAAACCTATGGCCTCCCATTAATTTTATTTAATAGTAATTAAGAGAATAATAGATTTTTCTTAAAGGAGCCCTGAGCGGAGCCAGCTTCAACAGGTGCAGGACCTGTGCGGACCCACTGGGCTCAGTGTTCAGAAGGTTCCCCTCCTTGGTTTAATATGCTTCTGTTTCTGTCTTGAATTTCTTAATGATTTTTGAAGAAGAGGTTCTGCATTTTAATTTTTCCTTGGGAAAATTCTGTGGCCAGCTCTTCCCTAGAGTGCAAGAGAACTCATCAGAACCTCAGTTTACGCTTGCTAGTATGACCACTCTCACTTTCACTATTGTGTAACTGCCGTGACTAGAACTACCACTAGCTGTCATCTTTGGAGCAGTGTCTGTGCTACATTTAGCCATGAGCAGGCCTGTGCGAAACACTTTCCATAGATGATAAAACTGAGGGACAGAGAAATTAAGTAACTTTCTAAACTTGCATATGATTGCAGAGAATTTAATTTCAGAGCCTATTTTCTTAACCACTCTACTATTTAGTCCTATTAGTTTTGAGACTTTGGGCAGGTCACTTAGCCTCTCTAAGCCCCAGGTTTCAGGGTTATGGTAGTGAGAACAGGACTAGTCCTCTCCCACCCTCAGCCTGGACACTTAGATCTAATACCACTGGTACTGCCCAGTTACCAGGATTTTGCTATCTTCCTTAGCAAATCTTTAGCATGTCTTCATTAACATGACTTTTCTGGGACCCTCTAACAAGCAAAAGGCTTGATCCTTCACTGCAGGAACTTTCTGTACGAAATTCTTCAAATTCTTCATCAACTAACTCTTGAATGGAGAGCATCCACAAGATTCTTGGAATCTCTTTTCACCCTGGTGTCTCCACCAATCCCGGACTGTTGTGTTATGATGATTACTCAATCCCAATCAAGTCCCAAGTTGTAAGACCAGCCTTAAATCGAGCTCCTAATTCTCCTTAATTCTGATCTTCCTCCTTTTGAGACACTGCCAAGTTGGAGATGATGTTCTCTTACTATGTTAAAAAATAAACTCAGCTTGTCTTATCTACAGATTCTGTTGATATTTGGGAAGTCAGATTTTGACAGTTTGAATAAACCTAAGACCACAAATTCATGTGCATGTGAAATAGATCTCTTTGGTTTTCTATAATTCCATTTCTAACTGTGGCCTCTACATTTCTCAAGGTGATGGAGATTTAATTTCTGTTACTTTTGTGTCTTTGCCCCACACATACCAAGTGTTGGGCAAGTCCTAGGTGGTGCTTAATGTCATGAGCCCATGCAGGTATTTACTAGAACATCAGTCACCCTCACTGGGCTTGGTTATTGGTTTGCACAGTTGCCACTAAGACCCCCTCCTGTTTCCTCCTGCAGGCCGTGCACAGCCATTTGTGACTTTAAGCCTCACTTGGCCTGGGACTTGCTGGAACAGAGTTCAGGGATATTACCAGAAGAATTCGAGGACCAGTCTGCCTGGACAGACCACATTGTCACTCCCACTCTGGGTTGGGCCTCCCCCAGCCTCTGTCCTGTCTTTTCCTCCCAGGTCTTAGTGACGTAGGACCCCTTCACCTAGGGCTGAACATAGATCCCATTTACTGGGCCCAGTTTAATTAATGTTCCATCTAAACTACGACTCCTGGGAAGGGGCAGAATGCCCTAAACAAGACCCCATTCCTACACAATGGCAATTTTAAAATTAACTTCTGCCCACAGGCCCTTGGCATCAACAGTTGTGACATATTTTAGACATACATTCCATCTCCCAAACTCCCCTGTGCACAGGGAAAGAGAAGCTACATATAAACCCCTGGACAGAGAGCTTAAGTCCTTTTGAGACCCTCCTCTGTTGAGCCAGAGTCTTTCCTCTTTCTTTTCTCTTATCTATAATAAAATCTATCCTTTTGCTTACTTATAGTGGCCCATGAATTCATTCTGCAAATTTCTAAGACCAAAGACTTGGTAAAGAAGTTCTGCTAAGATTGGCAGCCCAGTGCAGCTAAGGAAGCAGGTGCTCACTGAGCCCACACTTCCACGGGACCCAGCACTCCCACCTGTGTTTCTTCTGGTGTCCAGGACATCCTGGCCCCCTGCCCACATTGTCCTCCTCAGTATTAAGTGTGGGCTATTTATGGGTATGGTCCACCATGAGATGCAGGGTTTTTCTACAAGCAAAGCCAGAGAAGCATGCTTAGGGTAGGAAAGATTCCTTTTCTCACTCATTGCCAGGTTCATGCCCGAGGCATCTATAACAAAAGACAGATTAAGAAGAGAAAAGCATGCCCATTTATTTAAATAAGTTTCATGTGACAGAAAAACTTTAGAAATGGAGACCTAAAGAAACAGGGAAACCCGTGTATTTTTATGCTGAGGGTTGAAGAAGGGTGGGCAGTCATGCAGAATAATTTCCTACTAATTAGACTAAAGCAGGTGTGAACTGATGGTAATGCAGAATAATTTCCTACTAATTAGACTAAAGCAGGTGTGAACTTATGGTAATAAGCAGGGGGAGCTTAGCGAGGCCTGTTTGTTTAGATTCTTCTCTGCGTCCCTGTGTCTCAGGGTAAGGATGCTCTTTCTCCCTAGCACAGGGCTGGCACTTCTGGAATGGCAGTTTTGTGACCTGCTTCAGGGGAGAAAGGTGAGAGGAGAGTGACCTTCCTGCCTCTACTGTTCCCTCAGATGCCAAGGTGCCCTATTTGGGGGTGGTGCACCCTGAACCCCATCACAGGGTTGCACTGCTCCCCATAGGAGTTGGAAGGTGGGAGTCAGCCCACTGAACACTATAGTGGAAAACCTTCCACCTCTCCACAGCACACTGGTTCTTCCCTGGAGTCAAGCCTTTGCCCCAGAATGACCTGTCTCTAATCCTGGGGATCCAGAGGGGCCTGGGGCGTGTCAGAAGCATAGTGCAAGGATGCTTAGCTGTGCCTCAACTCCAGGGGCCCTACGTACTGCCAAGCCTGGGGTGGGGGAGTGCAGGGAGGGGATTTGGTCCTCAGTACTGTCTGGATTTTTTCTGAACCACCCCATCTGACCTTGCCCGCCTGCTGGTAGAGATCACCACTTGTTTCCAATCCCTTCACAGCTGTGCCATGCTTGGGGGTGGAGGAATCACCCTGCTAGTACCTGACTATACTAGATTTCCAGAATCGAAGAGATGACCAAGGGCCCTGTCTACCCAAGTAACTCTTCTGTCTCTTAGATCTTACGCCATGGCTCTCAGGAAGCACAGATCTTATTCACAGCCATCCTCACACCTAGTGCCTAGTGCCAGTAGCCCTCTCCTTCTCCCACATCTCTAGCCCACGGAAACTCACGTGGAAGTGGCTCTCTTGTTCCCTTTCCAGTGGTTGTGCTCCCTAAAGGGCCTGGCCATGACTGGAGAGGAGTAGTAAAAGAATGCATTGTCAGGTGAAAAGGTTACTATCCCCCAAAATTCTCCTACCACCAGGAAAATAACAAGTATCTCATTTTGGCTCAGTGCCCATAGCTCAGTGGTTAGGGCACCAGCCACATGCACTGAGGCAGGCAGGTTCGAACCTGGCCTGGGCCTGCTGACAACAATGACAGCTGCAACAAAAAAACAGCCAGCTGTTGTGGGGGCGCCTGTAATCCCAGCTACGTGGGAGGCTGAGGCAGGAGAATAGCTTACACCCAAGAGTTTGATGTTGCTGTGAGCTGTGACCCCATTGCATTATACTGAGGGTGACATAGTGAGACACGGTCTCTAAAAACAAACAAACAAACAAACAAACAAACAAAAAACCCCAAGCATCTCATAGATTTGTTGTGGGAATTAAAATAAGAACTTATGCAAAGCCATTGCAATTGACGAAGGATGCTCAGCCCTTTCCTTCCACAGGCAACTCCATGCAGGTCTGGGCCCAGCAGCCAGGGCTGGCGCTGAGCAGGGTTTACCGGAGGACAGTGAATTGCTATGAACTTGAACTTGATGGTGGAGATGACTTAAGTAACTCCTTTTAGAGCATCTGGAGAGGGAACTGCTATTTCCTAAGGCCCTTTATGGGTCTAAACTGCCTCTTGGTTCTGAGAGTCCATTCCACTTACTGGCTTTCCGGTGCCCTGGGAGTCCCTCTAGCTGCTCCTCATTTCAAACACACTGCGAGACCTTCTCTGGGAGCTGAGGGGAAAGCCTGCCTTGGGGCCATTAGGGGCTAGTGCAGAGTGATGCTTTTTCAAAATCAGTCTCTGGGTCTCAATGCACTCCAGCCTGTGAGGTTACAGCTTAATACCACATGTAAGAACAATAAATGGAGGAATGAAATAGGTCAGCAAGAAATCGCCTTTCTCTTCCTCAGTTGGACCAACTTGCAAGGCACTGTGGCCATTAGTTATGTTTGCACAGAGCTTGGCCTGTCAAGTTTTTGTAAATACTATTTGTTGTCTTCAGTGCCAAACAATTTATTGATTGATTGATTGATTATTTTTTTATAGACAGAGTCTTACTTTGTCGCCCTTGGTAGAGTGCTGTAACATCACAGCTCACAGCAACCTCCAGCTCGTGGGCTTAGGCGATTCTCTTGCCTCAGCCTACCGAGTACCTGGGACTACAGGTGCCCACCACAACGCCCAGCTATTTTTTTGTTGCAGTTTGGCTGGGGCTGGGTTTGAACCTGCCACCCTTGGTATATGGGGCTGGCACCCTACTCAGTGAGCCACAGGCACGGTCCAGTGCCAAAGAATTTAGTATCCCCTATGCCCTTCCTTCAGAAAGCAGGAGTCAAACTATCATAATGAGAACAATTACTTGAAAAATAAGTAGAGAAATTGCTTTGTCATTTACAGCAAAAGGAAAAGTTTGCCTAAATTCTCTTTACTTTTTATTTTACTTTTTACCTTCTCAGAGCAAGGAAGAGCATACAATGGGCTCAGATTGATGTTGGAAGCAGAAAACAATACCTTCACTTTTCTGTGATTTAGAATATAATATAGCAATTCTCAACTTTTTGGTGATCACAGCATTCTTTTTATTTATTTATTTATTTATTTACTTATTTATTTGTCACCCTGGGTAGAATGTTGCAGTGTCATAGCTCACAGCAAACCTCAAACTCTTGGGCTCAATAGATCTTCCTGCCTAAGCATCCCAAGTAGTTGGGACTATAGGTGCTCAGCGTGATGCCTGGCTAGTTTTTCTATTTTTAGTAGAGTCAGGGTCTCGCTCTTTTCTCAAGCTGGTCTTGAACTTCTGAGCTCAAGCAATGTACTCCCTCGGCCTCCCAGAGTGCTAGGCTTATAGGCGTGAGCCACCACACCCATATCACAGCATTCTTTTTAATACCAGCATGTTCTTCGGTGAGGCATTGAAAAATGAATACAATGCAAAACTCCTGGACAAGCTTTGCAACAAGCCTTGCCGCAGGTAGCACCACGAGTGTATTGTTCCTATTGGCCCCTTCAGGCTGGTTAGGCGGTTTGAACAGAATGGTCACTGTCGGGATTATCTCTCTTACACTCTGGGGCCCGCTTCTCCTGTGGTCCAGCATGCAGAGTCCTGTCTTTGGAGGGGGCTTGCCTGTGCTCCACTTCTTCCCTCTTATCTGCAGCAATGGTGCCTTCCCCACAGCAAGCTGCTCCTGGGCCAGGTCTCCCCTGTCTGAAAGTTGGTCTTGCTGTGTCAGCACTCAGCAGGGGGTAAACGAGCTCTACACACAATTAAGAATGCACAGCATGTCTGTGAAAGCATTCCTGCACACCAATTGAGAACCTCTGGATAATGAGTCCACGTGAAGACTTGCTTAATTTTAAATGTCATTTCTTCCTAATCAGCAGAGCCCTGCTAGTCTAGGTGCTGACCTGTGTGCTCCCATGTGCCCTGTACTTACTTCCTACATGGCATGACGGGATGGTTAATCTTATACGTCAACTTGACTGTGCCACAAGGTGCCCAGACATTTCCTCACACATTACTCTGGGTGTGTCTCTAAAGCTATTTCTGGATGAGATTAACATTTGAGTCAATAGACAGAAGACGGCCCTTCCTAATGTGGGTAGGTCTTGTCCCATCAATTGAAGGCCTGAATAGAACAGAAGACTGACTTTCTTGTAAAGGAGAGTTCTTCCTGTCTGACAGCCTTCAATCTTGGACTCTTTTTGTGCCTTTGAACTTGAACTGAAACCTTGACTCTTCTTGGGTCTCCAGCCTGCTGACCATTAGCTGGGAGCTGTACTGTCAGCTCCCTTGGTTCTCAGGCCTTTAAACCTGCACTGGAACTGAACAATCAGCTTTCCCGGGTCTCCAGACTGCTGACTCACCCTGCACAACCTGGGGCTTACCAGTCTTCATGATCATGTGAATCCATCCTTATAATAAATCTTATATGTTGTATACACACACACAGGCATCCCTCCCTTAGTATCTATGGGGGATTGGTTCCAATACGTTCCCTGGATTTCAAAATCCATAATGCTGCAGTCCCTGATATAAAATAGCACAATTTGCATATACTATGCAGATCCTCCTGTAGACACTTACAAACACAGATACGCAAACAGACATTCCTTCACTTACAATGGGGATATGTCCTGAAACCCATCAGAAGTTGAAAATATCCTAAGTCAAAAATGCACTTAATACACCTGACCTACTGGACATTATAGTTGAGCTGGCCTACCTTAAACGTGCTCAGCATGTTTACACTGGTCTACAGTTGGGCAAACTCATCCCCCTCAGCGTCAGTTGTTCTGCCTTGTGATTGCAGGGCTGACTGGGAACCAGAGCACGCTGCCACCATGGTCCAGCATCAAGAGAAAATACTGTGCTGCGTATCACCAGCCCAGGAAAAAAAAAATCCAATTTCAAAATTTGAAGTATGGTTTATTATAAATGCATATTGCTCTTGTACTACTGTAAAGTTGAAAAACTGTGAGCTGAACCATCATGAGTTGGGGAGCATCTGTTTATACATCTATCTTCTATGGGTTCTGTTTCTCAGGGGAACCTGGACTCATACAAAGACGTTTCCCATTATGGGTCGTAAGGGCCTTATCTTGCTTGTCTTCCCGTCAGACCATAAACCCCTCAAGGAAAGGAGCACCGTCTTACTCACCAGTGTGGTCTCAATCTCTAGAAAAGAGCCTGGTGGTAGAGGTGTTTGTTTCTAATCATTTAATGGTCTGTTTCGCCATACGCCAGGGCTGCCTTTTCTTTTTGGTAGCTAGCAGATGCAGGTGGGAGATCCTATCCCTGCCTAGGTCTCCAGCTTCTGTATGCTTACACACTCACACACACACACACACACACTCACACACACACTCTCTCTCTAAACGTTTGCTGAATGAGGTAGCTGGAGGGGGATGAAGCCGAAGACTACCTGGATGCTTTCCCATTCATTAAGCAGCCTTCTCATAGCCTTCGGGAGCCTCAGTTGGAGGAGAACAGGGTCATTGGCTGGTGGTGGTGTGGTGGGGACGGGAAGGGTCAAAGCCCAGGGGATGGGTTTGTGGGACCAACAGGTCAAAACACGAGTGAGGAAGGGAATCCAGGCAGAAATCTTTGGCCTCAGATAGTCCCTGGGAGTGTTCATCTCTGGACGTGTTAAGATTGCAGTTCACTCTAAGGCTGAAGGACTACTCAGGAGGCTGTAGGTCTGTCTAATTCTTAGAACAAGTTACTTGTTAGTGATCCTTCCATCAGCCAAACATGGGCGCCACAGTTTCCTTCACCCTGTGGCCTTTGTCTGAGACAGAGGGTCAGGCCAGCAACCCACCACATCCGGGCTCAGCAGGACTCCCTAGTCTGGGTTTGCTCCCACACATCAGCTCTTCCCAGTAGAGGAAGGAAGTCCTGCGGCATATTCCTGCCGAGGAAATACTTGCCCCATTATAGGTTTCTTTTGCTTGTTTAAATGTTATTTTTAATTGAAAAATAATAATTATACATATTTTGGGGATAGAATGTGATATTTTGATAAATGTTTACAACATGCTAATTCCTAAACATATTTGTCAAATAGAGAAACGGCCGATGTTATTGGCCTCAGGAGTTCCATCAAACATCTTCTTCATGTTTGAGATTGCACACTTGGTTTTTCTCCAGATATGTAGGTACTTTTTACTTTGAAGCCAACCCCTGTGCGTTATCATATACAAATTAACTGCCTCCCAGGCTTCGTGAAAAACTCATGGAGTTGACATGTATTAGGTGGAATAATTACAAAACCAGCACAATCAAAAGCCCCGAGTCTGCCCTTTTGGGGCCTCTGAGGGGTGTACCTGGCAGGTGGGGCTGCTATAGTCTCCACCAGCCCCCCTGTTTCCCTGCTTCTCACAGCCCAGCCTCCGGTTGAGTCTTGAGGTTTGCAGCTCAGCATGCCTGGGACCCAGTAAGTGCTCAATAATGCTTGTTGATGGGGAGGTAGACCCTCCTGTTCAAGTGGATTCCAGTTGCTAAAAACAGAGCTTAAAACATATCATTTAAAAATGACATAAGAATTTTGCAGGGGGGGTGGCACCTGTGGCTTAAGGAGTAGGGCGCCAGTCCCATATACCAGAGGTGGTGGGTTCAAACCCAACCCCAGGCAAAAAAAAAAAAAAAAAAAAGAAAAAGAAGAAGAATTTTGCATATATGGGGCATTTCTGAGTACCAGATCAACATATCAGCAACCTTACCAAAAGGATTTTTTAAGTAGAAGTGAAATTGCCTCTCAAGTGTCAGGCAAAGCATACCCTAATGTGGCATTCCTGCTCTCCTCTCTGGTGTCTGTGACTCTGAGCCCAGATTTACATGGTACATACATATCCCTGGTCCTACTGCTCCCCTCCAGTTACTCAGTTCCTGAGCTGCTCTGCTCCTACCCCAAAGAGAGCAGTGCTGGATTCAGGTGCTGGGAATTGGAATCCTGACATTCTGCCGAGGTCAGGGAGCCTCCCATTCACCACTCCTGGACTTCTCAGCAGAGCAGCTCTTGGTGGATAGGTCCAAGGGCTGGGCTGCATCTTGAAGACTGGAAAACATCTCGCCCTGTCCCACCTGCTTGTTTTTGGCTAAGTGGGAGTCCCAAGTCCACTTTGCTCTGGACTTCCCCAACCAGCCACCAGGATAACTATCTCCTGCTGTTCTGGAAGCTGCTGCATCAGGGGAACAAGGTCTGGAGGCTTTGGGGCAGAGAGGCAGCCTTCACAGTGCTGGGGTTATCAACTGAGCAGTCAGGTCAAGGAGAGGCAGGGACAGTGCTGCCCTATTGCTGCTATGAGGACATCAACCATCTGCAGGCTTCTAATCTCCAGCATTCATCCTTAGGTTAATCCTTGATTCCCCTGGCATTGTGCCAGCCTTTGGTGTCCATATATATATCTGGGCCACTTCTAGGATCACTCAGCACAGTGTCACGTTAAAAAACCCAGCAATCCAGACCCCTCCCTCCAAATATAGATGCAGACATCTACAAACATATTTATGTAAAAAATGCATATATATATATATATATATATACTTGAAAGCCTGTCAGATCCCATTTCAGACTGTTTTTGACAACCGTTTTCAGAGATCTCTCCCACTCTCCATCTTACACCTCCCTCTCTTCTCCTTCTGACCGTAGTGATATCAGCAACGAGGTTATACAGCACTTTTTCTAGGATGAGTTTGAGGACTTGTCAGACCTCATGTGCCCCAGGAGTGGGGTACGACTATCAGCAGGAATTTATGTGTTATGTGTATGAGTCAGGACCCCTCCTCGCTGAACACTGCCTCCCAGCCATCTTGCTTGTTAGGGCTGTAGGCGAAACTTTTTTGCAGTCGGTAGCTCTCCTTGGCCTCTTCCCTACCTCTGCACCATGCTGCTTCTAGTTTTTTTTCCTTCAAAACAGAGCAGAATCAGGTGCTCAGACAGAAAGCACTGCCTAGTTTTCGTGACTTCTCAAACCTGCAGCAAGTTATACCCCAGCGGCAGAACCGCAAATGGCCTTTGGTTTCCTAGTAAGAATATTAGCAAAAAAAGTGCTTGCTACGGGCTAGGGCCAGGAATTCTTCTAAACCAGCTGTTCTCAACCTGTGGGTTATGACCCCTTTGTAACAATGAAAATATATCAGGGTATTAGGAAGGTTGAGAACCACTGTTCTAAACTCTGTCTCTCAAAAAAAAAAAAAAAAAGAAAGAAAAGAAAAATAAAAATAAAAAATAAACTCTTTACATAAAATGTCTCATATACTCTTCATAATAATCCAAATGA
>CAUYPK010023322.1:0-19433 GCA_963574355.1 Loris lydekkerianus
ACAGATACTCCAGGGGCTTGCACCTGCCTGAATCACAAGGAAATCCACCAGGCCTCTGTAGTCTGCTGCTATCTAGCAGGAGAAGGTGAGACCTGACATTCTTGGGTGCTTGATGAAGGTGTGTGGGGGTGTGTTCACTCAGATTTAGGCCCGCCCCTGATTGATGTTGCTAACAGAACAGAACAGAACAGGACAGGACAATTTTGTGGAATTCTGTCTCTGTTTCTGCTAAAATAACCTGCAGAAGACAGGCTGTTCTGAGTTCAAATGTCTTTGCTGCTGGAGGTGTGTATTCGGATGCTTTCTTGGTTTTTGAGCAGTGTCACAAAACAAAGCAAAAGCAAATCCTTTACTCATGGGTGGCCTCCTCTGGTTGCCCAGGGAGACAGGGGGTGTGGCTTCAGAATATTTAGAAGTGAGCCGTTTTGCTTTTGTTTGTGTCCTTGTGGTCTCAGCTCGCCTCAGTGGTGTTGATGTGCGTTCTTCAACCTTCTCTCTTGGTACCGCTCGAATCCTCCAGGTTACTTACTAAATTTCCATCCTTTAACTCTCTTTCTGGATGGGAGCCTCTGTGGAAAGCTGGCTTCAGTCCGCCGTCTTGTCCCCATGTGAGCTCTTTTATCTAGGAGGTCTTAGGTCTAGAGGATTACACATGGTGGCAGTTGGTAGATGGAAAAACATCTTTTCAAAGCTAGTGAGTGCATTAACAAATGAATGAAGGTGGTTCCTCCTCCACTAGGGAGAGGTTTTCAGGTTCTGTACAGTCTTTGTTTCTGAGAAGGGATTAGGGTGTGTGCTCCTACTCAAGCTGGAACCACTCAAAAAATTATCTCAGGCTGCTTTGTTCATGATCTTATCAGAGCCTAGAGGGTGTGTTCCAAAAAAGGCAGTCTGCTTGTGCCTGGAAATGGGGGTCTGACCTCTGATCTCACTTGGGTCTAAAGAATGGGAGTTCCCTGAGTGGCACCTGTGACTCAGTGAGTAGGCCACTGGCCCTATATACTGAGGGTGGTGAGTTCAAACCCGGCCCTGGCCAAACTGCAACAAAAAAATAGCTGGGTGTTATGGCAGGTGCCTGTAGTCCCAGCTACTCGGGAGGCTGAGGCAAGAGAATCACCTAAGCCCAAGAGCTGGAGGTTGCTGTGAGCTCTGACACCAAAGCACTCTACTGAGGGTGACAAAGTGAGACTGTCTCTAAAGAAAAAAAAAAAAGGATTGGCTCCCTATTTAGCCTGAGTGATGGAATCCTGTATCAAAATTTTCAAACCAAAACAAACAAAAAAAGCAGACTTCTGAAAGCCTAAATTTTTTTTATATTTTTCCCATCAAAGAAAATGTTTCTTATCTGTGCCCAGGGTCTGCATTATGACATATCATCTAAGGTAATCACTGTTATGTTTGTGTATGTATATATAGGCTGTTCTTCAATTACAAATGAAATATGTTTCTAAGAACATGCTTAGTTTGGATTTATGTGTAACTCAGATCACTTATCAACAGCATCATAACGATAACAAAATGCTATAACAGCACATATGCAGTAATAACAATACAGTAAAAAACTACAGTAATAATAATAATGACATTTATACCCCTGTACTACAATAATAAATTCTAGGAACTATTGTGCTGTTTAATTCAAACAAACAGAACATACAACCAAACTGTTATAAGTATAGAGATAAAAAATTTCAAAAATGAATATTGAAGCTTTCCAGTTACCTAATGTTGTATCAACTCTTGGCTAATAGAAATGTTATGCTTATCTTGACCTTCTAACCAAATCAATAATAACTTTCCATTTCTGTAGTTAATCCATTGCACATATTGTAATAATTGATGTTTTCATTGGAGCCCTACATTTCACATGTTCTATTATCTTGCTTTACCCTTTATAATTGTGTCAATTGTTGAGCTGAAGCCTAAATGCTTTCCCAGTGAATGATGGCATCTGGCCTTTTGCTGAACATTTAATTATTTCTGCTTTGATTTTTAATTATAATCACCTTTCACTTCACTGCTGATTCACCTAGATTTTCAGATCATCTTCACATTGAAGCCCTGGTCAGAAGGGTCAACAGAGACTCAAAAAAATAAAAAAAACCCAAAATAACAATGTGCAAAAATGGCTGACTGTATAAACAATGAGAGGAGCCACCAGGGTAAACATGCTGCCCCAGGGGTAGGAACCTGCATACAGCTTTTAGGTCCTTAGGTGTAACCTTTTGAATGAATCCAAATTTTACAGAATAAACCCTTTTTATTTAAGAGTATGACAGAGAAAGATGAAGTTTCCTTGCCTCCTTTGGTGCTTAAAAAAGAATATTCTTGAAATCTAAAGGCCACGGTTTCCTCATCCCCACCATGTTTGTTTACATGCATGGAAGAAGCTAGTTCCCAAATTGCTAGTTTAATTATTTAATTATAAATTATCCTTATGAGGAGTCTTGGGGACTAATTCTTAAGTATGGAATGTCACATATCAAGTTGAATGTAACCTGAGGACTGCCTGTATATGTGTGAGTGTATGTGTGAATCTATACATATATATATATATATATATATATATATATATATATATATATATACATAGAGAGAGAGAGACACACACAAAGGGGGCCACAAAATATATACACATTTTAAGAAGGAAACAATTGTATTAAAATTGTAAAACCATGTTTGACTTTTGGAGTTATAAGAGAGACAAAATACAATATACAAGATAACACGTTTCTGGTACCTATTGAGTGTTATCATTTTAATATAGTTTTTTCTTTTTTTAAAATGTGTATTTTTTGACACCATGTATGTGTGCCTGTGTGCCTGTGCATGTGTGTGTGTATGTGTGAAAAAGCCATATTCTGTGAAATGATTTAAGGAGGTTCATTCTGAGCCAAACTTGAGAACCATGACCCAAAGCCACACCCAACTAGCCTTAGGGAAGTGGACTCACAGTGGTGAGGTTACAGTTTGGTTTTATACATTTTAGGGAAATATGGATTACAGATGAGGTCATAAATTAATACATGGAAACCATACATTGGTTTGGTCCAGAAAGTTGCAACATCTGGAAGGGGGATGAGGGATTATAGATGATAGGTTGCTTTTACAATTTTTTAGCTGACAATTTGTTGAAAGAGTTAGGTTTTATCTAAAAGACCAGGAGTCAGTAAAAAGAAATGCTTAAGATAAAGGGTCTGTTAATCAAAGACCAAGTACCAGACAGATCAAGTGGTTTGTTAGGCATATTGAGGACCTGCAAGGTCTTGCACAGCCTTAGGCCTGTTAGTGAGTCTCAAGGACACTCTAAGAAGAGGAGGGGGCAAGGTAAGGCCTGTCTGATCTCCCTTCTCATAGCTAGCAATTCAGTTTCAGGGATCCTCTTGGCCAAGAGGGGTCCAGTCCAGTCCATCAGTTGCTGGGGGTGGGGTGGGAGGAGAACCTTAAGATTTTATTTTAGTTCATGTGTGTGTGTTTATGAATTTCTTTTTTGAATAATGACTTTGGATACACACAGAGTCACAAGTCATTTAATGACACTAATATATTCTGAGAAATACATCATTAGGCAAATTCGTCATTGTGCAAACATCACAAGGTCTACTTAAATTTGTATTGTATAGCCTGCTATACACATATTGCTCTTAGGCTATAAAAATCCACTGCATATTGTTTTATTGAACACTATAGGTAATTGTAACTCAGTGCTAAGTATGTGTGTATCTAAACATATCTAAACACAGAAAAGGTATGGTAAAAAATATAATATTATAATCTAGGGACCATGGTCATAGTTCTGGCTCATTGTTGAAATAATATATAATGCATGAGTGTATATATGTGTCTATCTATCTTTCTATCAAGGCAGAGAGACAGAGAGATTATCTATTTTCCTCTTTGGGGACATTTGCTATTTAATCTTGAGAGAGGATACTTGGAAAAAGAAAAGCCTAAGAGAACAGAGGTCTTCTCAAGGAGACCCCAAGGATACACCTGTGGGGTCCTCTCCATTGTGTCTCAGCTCTTAGGAATTTATAGACTTAACTTCCTGGGTCCTGGAAACTAATGCTTGCTTGCTTCTGCTTCTGCAAAAGCCTGTGTTTTTGTAAAACCTGGAGCTCACTTCCCCAGCTTGATTCAAACAGACCAATGAGAAAGATACCCTTGGGCCAGAACTTTTTGACTGGGGATAAAAAGGAGAAGACTGAGCCAGTCAGGGAGCATGGCCATTTTGGGACTCTGGGTCTGCCTCCACTCTGCTGGCTGAAATAAAGTCCTTCTTCTTTTAAACACAGTGTTTGGGTGCTCTTTTTCTCCATTGGGCCTCATTTTCCTGCAACAATCTTACTTATGTAAATGAAAAAGATGCTATATCATGTAGAATAATTTAAGGAGGTTTTTCAGAGCCACATTTAAGGACCATGTCCCAGAGCCACACCCAAGAAGCCTTGAGCAAATGTGGTGGGGTTACAGTTTGGTATTGTACATTTTAGGGAAACAGGATTGCAGATGAGGTCATAAATTAATACATGGAAAACATACATTGGTTTGGCCCAGAAAGGTGCAATATCTGATGGGTGGGAGGTGGGACTTATAGGTGATAGGTGGGTTTTAAGATTTTTTATAGCTGACAATTGGTTGAAAGAGTTAGGCTTTATCTCAAAGACCAGAAGTCAGTAAAAAGAAATGCTTAAGATAAAGGGTCTGTTAATTAGAGACAAAGTACCAGAGAGATCAAGTGATTTTTGTTGTGTATAACAAGGACCTGCTGGTACGTCTTGCTTAGCCTTAGGCCTGTTAGTGAGTCAGAAGGACATCTCTGAGAAGAGAGGGGGGCATGAGGAGGCCTGACTCATCACCCTTCTCACGGCTTGCCACTCAGTTTCAGGGATCCTCTTGGCTAAGGGGGTGTCCAGCCAGTCAGTTGCTGTGTAAGGGAGCCTTAGGATTTTATATTAATCACACTTATATCAGTAAGGAGGTTTTCTACATGCCTTACTTAAATCTTAAAAATCTCATTATACCTTTGAAATTGGACAATTTGTGAACTCATTCTAGAAAAAGTGCTACATACCTCATTGCCAAATATCACTAGAGTCATCGGATTGTTGGGTGGTGCTGGCCTGGCTTGGGCACAGTGTCCTTGCGCCCTGGATCCAGTATGGCCAAGCAAACACTCAACAGGCCCTCAAGGCAGTGAGGGGTGGGGGTGGGGTGTGCACCATTAGCCTTCACATGGCCTGTTCTACCCTCAGGGGGTGTGGTACAGGAGACGGTAGTCATCCCTGCCTCAGCTTCTCTCTTTCTGACTAACCCCAGCATCTCTCACTGACAGGTAGTGTGGGAGCAACTGGGCCTGGGAGGGAACATATGACGTACGTCTCCAGCTTCTCTCCTATATAAGTTGAAGACTAAGGGGAGCTGCTAAGGGCAGAGATTAGGAACTAAGTTATGGCTAAGGACTGTTCGCTAGTTGGAACACATAGTGAGGTGCCCTAGGGACTTTACACAGACCTTAGCCATGTAACTGCTCATTATCATATAATTTGGCTCATTATCATATAACTAAAATCTCAAATTTTGACCTCCATGGGTTCTTCAGGAAGGTTGAGGGAAAGTGTATGTGTATTGAGAAATTTGTTATGTAACCCCAACCAGTAAGTACTGCAAAGGTAGGAGACAAAAGCCAATACTTGGGGGGGGGAGGGAGACGGGCAGGGAAGGGTGGGACAAACTAGTACATGTAGTTAGCTTACAAAAGATAGTGTGTATTCAGACTTCAAGGTTTCCTCTCACCTCATGGAGAAGGTCTCATCTCACTCTTGAGATGTATTTTTCTTATTGTTTGTGTGCTTTTTCTGCAATAAATATTGCTTGTGATTGCTTTGTATTTGGGATCACTCCTTCATTAGCTAGGCACCAGTGCTCATTCTTGTCACTGGCAGCCAAGAACCAGGGAAAATCCTTTCCAAATGACCCAGAAAGAGGGCCAAGGGGAGTACTTTGAAGGTGACCATAGTGATATTCAGCTGTGAGGTATGTAGCTTTGATCTCATCTGAGGATAGCTCTGATGGCCATTCCAGAAAAGTGCTCCAAAATTGCTTTGAAGAGTAGACTAAGTTCTGGCATTGGTCCAGAGGAGTTCCTCAAAGATGACCATGGTGACAGTTAACATGAGGTACATAACAAATTTTCAAGGATGAGTCCATGAACTTAATTGTTGGAATGCTTATATTCTCAGCCAGTCCCTACATAATCAATATCTAATCAGTTATTTAGCCTTAAAATTTTATCTTTCCCCCAAATTGTATTGACTATATTCCTAAAAGTCAGCAATGAATATTAGGTCAACAAACCCAGTGTTCTTAGGTCTTGCTTTCATGAATCTGATAATCATTTGAAACTTTTGACCTTCCTGTCTCCTTTTATATTGTTTCTACTTTCAGTGACTGAGATTACACTTTTGATTTCCTTTTACACATCTTACTAATATTTTTATGTTTATATTATTCTTTTTTTAATTTATTAAAGGCATTGATTCTTACTATGTCTTCATTTTTTTAAATTTTCTTCTCTACCTATTGACTAGAATGTCTCAGTACTGTAGGTTCTAGATCTCCATAAATATATTCCTGATATCCTTTGTTTTGTTTTGTTTTGTTTTGTTTTGTTTTGTTTTGTTTTGTTTTGTTTTGAGACAGAGTTTCACTTTATCACTGTTGGTAGAGTGCTGTGGTGTCATAGCTCACAGCAACCTCAAACTCTTGAGCTCAAGTGATCGACTTGACTCAACCTCCCAAGTAGCTGGGACTATAGGTGCTCACCACAGCACCTGGCTATTTTTAGAGATGGGGTCTCACTCTTGCTTAGACTGGTCTTGAACTCCTGAGCTCAAGCAATCCACCTGCCTTGATGATATCCTAAGTACATTTCTAATACTAGAAAATGATTTAATTTAGATTTAATTTAGATTTTTCTCCAGGTTACATCAAACTTAGTATGGCTAAAGTAAATTCATATTTTTTCTCCCAAACCAATTCTTGCCATTGTGTTGTCTCTTTCTATCTCCGGAATTCCTCTCATTCATGCTCAAAGCCTTAAAGTCAACCCTGAGTGTCAATGATAGTTTTCTCCTCCTACCTAAGCAGTTATTAAACTCTTTGTCTTGTACATTTGCAGTGCTTCTCATTTTGGGGGTTCTTTTCTACAGCAGCTTTGTTAGCCCAGATTATCACTTCTTTAATAGCCTAGACTAGAATTCCAAATCTTTACACATCAAAATTTAGACTCAATATGAGAGACACATTCACGATCATATGTGACAAAAATCAAAAGCCAAAACTTATGTAGATGGAAAAATACCATAATAAATGGTTCCTGCCAAAATGTTAATGATAAAGAATGGGCAATCTGTCTCATTAATAAAATAAGTCAATGTTTAGGATCAATGAATAGCCTGATTGCTTTGTATCTGTCCTTTGTCAGAAAAAATCTATATCATAATGGAAGGAATAGCATTAATTTATAGTTTATTAACATTTATTTCACATTCATTTTATACGTAATAAACAAACACCCCCACTCCCCACACACAGAGTTTAGAACTGCCAATTTAAAGTTATAATTATATTGCCTTTGGCTTCTCTCCCATTTTTCTTCCTTAATTCATTTTAACTGGTTTTCTTTTAAATCCATTTTTCTACTGGGCAGAATAAATGGTCCAAATTTCAGTATTTTTCTTTCATCCTTTCATGAAAGATTTCATGTCCCAACAAAATGTCTAAGTTTGTTTAGAAACTTTGGTTTCTTTTACTAGTATATTCTTTACAAAGTCAAATGATAGTATTTGCTATCACCACTCCAAAATACCTACAAGTGTGTGTAACACTTTAAGATCTTCTTTCTTCTGGTATAATATTAACACACACTTGCAAGTCATATCTGCTATACTAAATTATAAAGTCCCTCAAGAGCTGGAGCATTAGTTTAGTACATTGAGCAATAATTATTTACAATTTTTCACATGTAAATTAAATTCATCTTTCAAAATAGCTATGACCCACGTACATATCAATGATTCATTCATGTATTATTTCACTCCAACAATCATTTACTGACAGTTCCTTATATGCTGAACATGATATTGTGCACTAGGGATAAATAAAATTAAGCCTTAAACCTATCCTTAATGCGTTTAGAATCTTAAAAAAGCATAAAAAATAATTCAAAAATAATAATTCTAATTTAATATGCTAAGTACAATAGTAAATATATACACAGGGCACTATGGAAGTAGTGTAGGATAGGCAAGGAAGTAATCTTAGCGTAGGAGGTCAAAATATGATCTCCTACCTGACATAGCATCTGAATTGAGTTCTAAAAGAAGGGAAAAATAACTGAATCTTAGGAAAATTTAGCAATCATTCAGGAGTCCCATCACTCTTAGCAAAGCTGATGCTAAAAGCAAGATATGGTGCCCTAATTTTCTACTAATTATACCACCATTGTAATGGTGACAAACAGATTTCTATCCATAAAAGAACAAAAAATGATAACCCAACCTAATTCTCTCACTTCCATATATTGTGATTGAATTTTATTTGTAGACTTTAAGAAAGCAATTTGATCTGAAAGGGGGATTCTAATGGCAAGAATTTTGAGAATTGAAAAAGAAAGAAAAATAATTTGGGAGGGCCTCTGAAACTACTCTTTTTGGCTTCTCAGTAACCAAGAGGCATTTTTTCTTTTCTAGCTTCTATTTCCAGACATCTCAGCAGCACTGAGTATGCTGACTCTTTGTTCATCTTAATAAGGAAGGACCTCTTGGTCTTCCTTCCTTCCTACTTCTCAAGCCATGCTTCTTGGATTCTTAGTAGGCATCATCTGGTAGGCATCATCATCATCATTTCCAAGGTAAAATTTTAAATATTGAAAAGTGAGGAAAATAATTTAAAGTCACATACCAGTATTGTACTATTACCAATGCAAATGAAAAACATAGCTCAACCTTCTTCTAGATACATTTATGTATGTATACAAATATGTGTGTCTATATATATGTATATGTGTGTGTATATATGCATGTATATATACACAATTTGATCTGAAACGTATATATACATTTTGATATATATATATGATATATATAATATATATTTGATACGTTATGATATAGATATAAATCTTAGAAAACTATGCTACCTTCCCGCCTCAGTTTTCCCTGTCTGTGAAAGGTAAGGATTATATTAAGTAAGATAATATATAAAACATATGTTAATGTATTTATGACACCCTAGGTTATCAATGCACTTTCTATTGTTACAATTTTATTCTTTGCCTCTGCCTACACTTAAGTATTCAAAATTTTAAATATTGAAAAGTGAGGAAAATAATTTAAAGTCACATACCAGTATTGTACTACTACCAGTGCAAATGAAAAACATAGCTCAACCTTCTTCTAGATACATTCATGTATGTATACAAATATGTATGTCTATATGTATTTATATGTGTATGTATATATGCATGTATATATACACAATTTGATCTGAAATGTATATATACACATATATACAATTTGATATATATATAATATATATTTGATATATTATGATATATATATAAATCTTAGAAAATTATGCTACCTTCCTGCCTCAGTTTTCCCTTTCTGTGAAAGGTAAGGATTATATTAAGTAACATAATATATAAAACATATGTTAATGTATTTATGACACGGTAGGTTATCAATGCATTTTCTATTGTTACAATTTTATTCTTTGCCTCTGCCTACACTTAAGTATTTCAGAAATCTGAGGTAGCCTTGCTTTTTTTACTTTTCATGCTTTATTAGCTAAATTTTATCTACTTTCTCATTTTCATCTATAGTCTTTATGAGATCAAGATTTCTTTTCCTTTTTTTATTTGTTTGCTATCCCAGATTATGTTCAATATTTTGAAATTATTAGTTCAATATGTGTTGGAAATTTTGTTTTGGCTACTACCCCAAATCCTCAAATGCATCAATCAGCCTCTTCATCAAAAACTATTTCTCTATTTATTTGTGCAATTTTTAAAAGTATCATTGACTAACTGTTAACAATAAAATTTTGGACATCTTTCTACTTCCTACACTTCCCTTACTTTTACATTCAATAAATTACCAAGTCTAACTAAATCTTTTATGTTTCATAGTTTCTTTCTTTCACATTTAAAAAATTCATCATTGTTGCCAAGATAGCTAACTGGCCACCAAATATTCTTGCTTTCATACAGTAAAATCTTATTTAAAAGTGGTTGTTTCTTTAAGAAGTACATTTCCCTGTCTTACTCAAATGCCACTATGAATTCTGGTATCATATAGTACAATAGCAATGCATTAGCTAAGACAGTCATTTAAATCTATTTCTACTTTCTCTCCTGTCCTTGATTCATCTGTAATTTTCAACTGTCTAGCAGCTGGTATCCCCCATTTCTAGCTTAGTTCTCATCAATTTGGTATTTTCCTGCCACAAAATAATTAGATAGATAAATTGATAGATTCATAGATGCCAACTAATTATTAAAATAATCAGACTCCTATGGAAAAAAATATACCTCTCATCTTTTTTGAAACATAAGTGTGTGTGCGTTGGCATTACCTATAAAGACAAATCATAATCCCTTCCTTTTAGTCACTCCAGCCTTCATAACCACTTAATTTAATTTCATAACCTTGTCACTAAAATCCCCACAGTTCTCTAACAACATTCCTAAAATTTTGTTAAATGAACTTCCTTCATTCCCAAATCCATGCTGGGCCTTTATTGTAGTACATTGGGGTTAGATATAATATTCTAGGCTCCAGGCTATTTCATTGCCTTTCACTTTCCAAATTGTATTAATGTGATACTTCCTAATCATACTCAAAAGACACTGCTCAGACTCAAAAGACACTGCCTTTGGGGAAGAAACTAATTCTCCTTAACCCATAGTCCCGAATGTCTCTTCTCTGAATGTTTAGTTCCATATAAATATTTCTGCTGAAATATTCATCATTCCGCATTCGAATGGTCTGCTTGCTCTTCTCTCCCTTTTTCACAAGATGCAATAAACTATTGAGACTAGAAGTTGCATTTTACTAATTTTGAATTATCTTTTAAAATGAGAATCCCCACAAGTTATATTCATTTATTATGAGCCTACAGTATGTAAGGAATCGTTCTTTATAGCAAGAGGAGACAAATATAAACAATACACATAAAGTAAGTTCATTGTATGTTAGAATAGAAGGTATAAAGTATTATCGAATAAAGGAAAAAAGCCGAATAAATGTAGGAGAATAAGAATGTAAGTATTAAGGTAAGCCTCATTTCAAAAGTGACATTTGAACAAGGACATTGTGGAGTTTAGAGAGGTCCTATGGTTATGGGAGAAGAGCATTTTAGAGAATAGAAATATAGAAAACCATAAGGACTGAACATCCCTAGGGTGTTTTGAGAACAACAAAGAGACTCAGGAAGCAAAGCAGGGGTCTGAGAAGAGTGATAAGATCAGATAAGTAGGTGAGGGTCTGAGCGTGCTGAGTATTTGCAGGATTTTCCAATAACTTAGGCTTTACACTGTGAACTGGTAACAAATGAAGAAGTTTGAGAGTAAAAGGAATATGATCTGCATTTGAAATGTTTCTCCACCATCAATGTTGAAAAAGAATTTCAAAATTACAAATGTGTTAGTAGAGAGACGAATTAAAAGGCTGCTGGACGTTTGCTCTAATCCAGGTAAAAGATAATGGGAGCTTAAATCGGGATGTTAGTGATATGGGTGTGAGGCTTGGGGAGTGCTTGGACTATGAAAGTATTATTATTTTTTTTTTTAATGTAGTATTAGCTGAATGTCTTGATGGATTTTACATGGTGTGTGATATAAAGAAAAAGGAACAGCTTCAATATTTTTGGTCTGAACATACGGTGAGACAGAGATGTCATCATGTGAGATACAGAAGACTGTTGTTGGACCATGTTTGAGGAGGAGATTCGCAGTCCATCTTGCACAAGTATGAAAACTCAAGTTATTCAGTAAAGTGAAGGTATCAGGAAAAAAATTGGATATAACTTAAAGACTGGTTAGGGGAAGATTTGGGTTGGATATATAGCAATGGAAGTCTCTGCTATACAGATGATACTAACAGCCTAGGGAGTGAATAAGATCACCAGGAAAAAATACAAAATGAAAAGAACCATGAGCTGATTTCTGGGCACTTCAACCTAAAGAGAAGAAACAAACAAAATGCAAAAAAAAAAAAAAATAGTGATGAGACATCATTTGCTCTGCATGTCAAGTGAAAATAACACAGCACATAAATACTCTTTGAAATGAACTGGCTTTTTGACATTTTCCAAAATCACTCCACGGTTGCTATATTGACTGCACCTACATTCAAGATCTTACAAGCCAACTCTTTTGTAATTCAGTTCAACATTTTGTGGAAAAAAACCTATGTTTTCCTTATATCCACTGAGATCCTATCTTTGATATATCTATCTATTTATGTTTGTATGATAAACTTAGGAGTTAAGGAATAAATACTGGAAAAATATTCTCTCTGCACTGTTTTTCTGAGCCTTCTCACTTACTTTTGAAAAAAATAGTGGTTTTTTTTTTTTTTTTTTTTTCTGAAGGTGCACAAGGAGAAAATTGAGGACAGCCTCTGAGGAAGTGGTAAATTTGATATTGTAAGAGCATAGAATTGAACAATAAAACCAGTACTAAAGCTAGGGTAAAGTGTAACTCCAATACATATTGACTTTTAAACATTTGAGACTTATCACATCATGTTTTTTTTCTTCCAAAGGACAGTTGTTATTAATAGATTATAGAAAATGCTCTCAAAAAAACTCTGGAAAAAATATTGAAACCCTTGAACTGCAACAGCCAAGGTGAAAAGAAAGGTCTTATTTTTGCACAATTTTTTTTTTCTTTTTGCACAAATTTTTTAGAACTTTTGCCATACAATAATTTTTATTCTGCTAAGCTAAAGTAGAAGAGATTTTATTGATGGATTCTACAGTTGGTTTTTTTTTTAAGAAAAGGCAAATTTAAGCCCTTATGTGGGAAATAAACAAAAGTTTATCCTTTGTATATGAGAAATTCCTTACGTAGTGAAGAAAGAAGTAACAGGTATATTAACAATATTGATTGTGAGTTCAGAGAGGGAATTGAGCATGTTTTATTATAATTAGGTACAACTGGTTCTAAGAAGGTGAAGTTTAAGTTGTTAATAACTTAAAATTCCCCGTGGTATAGTGATGCAAAGTAGGAGGTCTACAAGAGCACTGGAACACCCTGTAATTTGTCTAATTTGTGGCGAGCTAATAAGACTGAGAGTGGCATTCTTATGAATAAATGGATAATTTATGAAATCCAAATGACATCTATTCCTTATATCTTGTGTTAATTCTTAAACTAATATATTCTCTTCTATTTCTCAAAGTAGTTAAACTATTTAGGAGAATTTTAAAAAGTAAAATATGCCTTTTATTCTTTGGAATTTAAAACTGAACAAAAAGGCACCTTCAAATAAATGGTCTTATGATTAAGCCTAAGGGGGAGAGAGCAAACAGAAGTTAATATACTAAAAGGAATTATTGAAGTAAGAGTCAAATATGAAACCACCATTATTCTTCAAAGGCTGACTTGCATGAGACTTATATAATAAGATATTCTGAAGTCTTATAACATTTAAAATAGAATGGATTCTAAGACACAGTATAAAAGATCTGAACATCAAATGGCAATTAGGCATAAATGGTGAAAGCTGAAGAATAATCCACTTCACTTACGAGGAAAAAATGAGTCAGATTAAATTGAAGAGTATTTCATCAGAGAGTTTACTGAGAACAGTTTGCTTTTCTTAAATAAAAAAAGAGAATTGGAGAATAGAAATTTGTAATTTAAAAATACTTTCTATTTTATATCTTAAGATATTGAACTGAGATAAAATGTGTTCTATGATTTGAATAATTGTGTTAGCCCAAGTGTCTTTAATTCTAATACTTCATGATTGTTTTTAATGCAATGAAATGTTCAAGAATATCCTATTTTTATTTAGAGAGAAAGAAAACTTATCATTTTTATATATATCGAACGGAGGAAACCGTGGCCTATGACCAAACTAGACCCAATATGCCTGATTTTGTAAGATCCAAGTGCAGAGAGTGCTTTACAATTTTTGGCTAGGCAGGGTGGCTCACATCTGCAGTCTTAGGACTCTGGGAGACTGAGGTGGGAGGATTGCTTGAGCTCAGGAGTTCAAGACCACTCTGACCAAGACTGAGACTGTCTCTACTAAAAATAGAAAAAACAGCCTAGTGTAGTAGCATATGCCTATCGTCCCAGCTATTCAGAGGGCTAAGGCAAGAGGATCACTTAAGCCCAAGAGTTTGAGGTTGCTTTACACTATGACATCAGGGCACTCTACCAAGGGGGACAGAGTGAGCCTCTGTCTAAAAAAAAGAAAGAAACAAACAAACAAACAAAAAAAACATTTATTTTCAAAAATGAAAAGAATAAGTAAGATCTCACTTAATGTTTATAATGCAAGGGTATATTTCAAAATAACTAAAGAGTAAATTTTAAATGTGTTACCACAAAAAATAAGTAAGTGAGATGATGGCTATATTAATTAGTTTGATTTAAGCATTTCACATTGTCTATCAAATCATCACATTGTACCCTATAGATGCATACAGTTAGGATTTTAAATTAAAAGTAATTTAAAAAGTAAAAAATAATGCTCCATGATACATAAAATTTCTGTAAAATTAAAATATTATTGTTCATAAATAAAGTTTTAGTAATGAATCGCAACCTTGCTCATTCATTCATATATTACTTATAGCTACTTTCATACTATAATATTAGGCAGAGGTAATCAGACCTCAGACTTGACTGGCTACAACGTCTTCAGTTTTTTTTTGTTTGTTTGTTTTGTTTTTCCTAGCCCTTTAAAGAAAAAAGGTGATGGGGAATAAAGAAACTTTGAATGGTTATGTTATTTTAAATTTCTTATTATTTGACATTGATCATAAACTCAATATGGTGATAAAATGTGATTAGATAAAAACTGTGCATGATAGTGGCTTTCCCATAGAGTTAAGCCTAGTCTTAAGCTATGAACAAAAGTAAGATACTTACTTGCATACCAGTTTAGAATATAATAAAAATCAGTGTGTGAATCAAAAACGAGATTATTTTCAACATTTAAACAACTTCTTTAGATATGTTAGTTACTTGAAATTAGAGTATTTTAATTGCATTACAGTATTCTGTTGTTTTAATGAATGAAATGATTATAATAACATTTTAAATGATTATATCTTAAAATATTTAGTTTATTTTTGATCGTTATATATGTTTTGATGTCCAGTGACATCTGAAAGCTTTGTTGTTGGAAGTGCACCCTGTTTCTGTGACCGGAATTTCTTCAGTAGCTCCTTGGTCTCTGGGATTCTAAGAATGAATTGAAGATCAGTGGTAAAACAGGATTTATTTTATAAAAAAGAATACAGAGAAAAAGCACCAGAGCTCCTGGCAGAGGGAAAAAACCCAAGTGGGAAAAAATCTCCCCCCTGGGTCTTTTGTCTAGGGGGTAATATATACACAGCCTAACAAATGAATGGATACATTCCCAGGCCTAGGAAATTTACATGAAATTGACCAAGCCTGAGAAATGGGGCGGTTCCCCTTTCAGTCCCAAGTGCAAGAGGAAGGAGACAGATGCAGGCAGAGACACTGTGGCACTCCCTGACCTGGCTACCTAGAGGTGTCCCTCCAGGAGTTGTCAGGCTCCTCCCGCCACTCACTGGAGCCTCCAGCGGCTGCGCCCCCGACCTCCAACTCTTTGGTTGCTGTGCTGTCGGCTGCTGCACCAACACTCCCAAGGCGAAGACGGCAGGTCCTCCTCTCAACTCTAGCTGGAGCTGGGGCACCACTCGCCCCGTGTCACTCCATTATAGCCTTAGTGCCTTGGAAATTTGGTATCATTGGTCTCAGACATCACTTTGCCATCCACCCTCCTGCGGGTGGGGGTCTTTTGGATGGTTTGCATGGAGGTGCTCCTGTCCAGGGTATCACCAAGGTTGAAGTCCTCCCTGTCTTCCAAGAGTAGGTGGTGATCTCAGCCTCTAGCTTGATCTTGATGTTCAGCAGAGCCTCCTACTCCTGGGTTGACGCTGCACCTCTGCTGGGGTCTGTGCCAGCTCTGACTCCAAATGCAGCAGGACCCCATGGAGATGCTCCATCTTCATTGTAGCGGGTCTCCACCTCCCTCAGGCTGTTCTCCAGGCTGGGCTTCAGATTTCTCATGGAGTCCAGTTCCATCTTCAAGGTCCATTTCATCTCTGTGAGCATCACCTCAGTAGTTCCTACCTCAGCAGACTGTGAGGTGGCCACTGTGGTGCTCTCCGCAATCTGTTGGTATCAGTACTTGTCCAGTTTTCAATTTTTCTGAGCCAGATCATCATACTGGGCCCACATGTCTGCCATAATCTTGCTAAGTTCTGGGATTTGGGGGGCATCTACCTCCATGGTCCACCCATAGCTGGCAATCTGGGCTTGTAGGGCTTTTACTTCCTCCTGGTTGTTCTTCATGAACAGCAGCTCTATCTTGAGAGCCTCCATCTGTCTCCAGATGCAGCCAACTGACATTAGTGTCATCAATGACCTTGCAGGGTCCTATGGATGTTGGTCTCCACAGACTGGCTCACAGCAAGACAGGCATTGTCAATCTGCAGAATGATGTGGACATTGCCCACAGAACTTGCAAACATCTGAGCCCTCAGGTCCTCAATGGTCTTGAAGGAGTGTGCCCCCTCTAGGACCTGGGGCCCCTTTTTCTGCAGGTCTTCCCAGATTTTGCTCTGCAGCCTCCAATTATCAGTCTCCAGATTCCTCACTCTGTCCAGGTAGGAGGCCAGGTGGTGATTCAGTTCTTGCGGAGAGTCTTTCTCAGTTTGGATGTCCTCCATTCCCCCCAGACGCCCTGTCATCCCCATGGCCAGGCCTCTGGCCATCCCTGTGAGAAGGCGGTGGAGTGAATGGTGAGGGACATGATGTCACAGGAGAAAAGGAGAGGACAAGACTCAGGGGATCTGGACAATATTTTGTTTATTTTAATGTAAGTACTCCATCTATATTTAATTAAATTGCTACATACTACTAGACTAATTTAACAACAGTGGAAATATGCTCTCCTCAATGTGAAATATATTTGTTAAGAAAACATGCTTAGTATTAAGTGTCATTGTTATTATTTTGTTGCCTTTTAAATGAGAATAGGTAATTATTGGTCATTTTTGATAATTGTAGACAAAAAGGAACACTAGAAATAACTATAATAAACTCTCAGAGAAATGTAAATCTATTTTCAAATATTTTTATATAACAAGTCCAAAGCACTGAATATAGAGAGTAATGACACAAATAATCAGATAATTCTATAATAAAAAAGGAAAAAACAAAAAGGAAAGGAAAAAAAGTGCAAATTAAAAGGACCAATTAATTTAAAAAATACGGAAAAACATGGAAATTTAAAAAGAAAAAGGGAACTATTTTACTATTTCCACAAAAATCTGCTTAGTCATATGATAAAAATATGTATTTAATTAATAGTCAGCATCAAGAGAGAAAGCGTATTGTTAAGAAGAAAGCATGAGAATGAAGGATCATACTATTGTTTGCACAACTGCTAGGAGGAAGCTGATTTGCTAAAATGACTAAGGGCATGAGTTTAGGAGCTGAGTACTATGTATGATATTCCTGATATTTACTAGCTATGATATCATGGGAATGTTAAGCTGCTATTACAAAATACTATAGCTTGGGTAGTTTATGAACAGCAGAATCTTATTTCTCACAATTTTGCAGGCTGAGAAGTCCAAGATTAAAGTTTTGGCATCTTAAGCTTCTGGTGAAGCCTGCTTTCTCATAGAGGGCACCTCTCACCGCACTGAGTCTTCACTTGGAAGAAAGACAAACTAACTTGCTAGGTGGGTGCTAATGCCATGCAAAAAGACTCAGCCCTACTGACCTAATCACCTTCCAAAACACTCACCTCTTAATACTTGGGGATTAAGTTTCAGCATATGAATTTTAGTAAGACACAGTCATTCAGGCCATAGCAGTTATTTCAAAAAATGTATTAAAAGATGCTTGGTACAGAGTGTTTCTTAAGAAATAGCAATTTTTATAAACCTTGGCAAATGTTCATACATTTAGATATCTGAGGTTATTAAACTTCTAGGGCTTTTTCTTAAGATTTCACTCTTTGTGCACTTAACAGCAATGGGAATTACAGCTAGGCATCTGAGAATCCACCCTAAAATGAAAAAATGTCATTTTCTCTTTGATCTTTAAGTAAATTTTGCTTTTTCTAAAATTTATTATATATTATTACTAAATAACATTATATTTCTCCCATGTGTTTTGTATAAAATGTTATTCTAAGATAATTCTTTCTGTTTTTTAAAAATAATTTGGTAAATTATCTGATAAGCAGATACTCTTTAAGTGATACTGATCAACTGAAATTACAGAATTTGTTTTTAAATATTTAGTGAGCTTATACTGTGAGCCAGGCATGGTTATAAATGTTGGAAAATATTGACAAAAATGCAAGCAATATTTCCAAATTATTTTAAATTAATAATTTTTTGATCCCTGAGAATACAATTACATTTTCCCTTTTATATATTCTTAGGAATTTTTTGTCTGAAGTTGATATTAAGAAAATTTTTGTGCTCTATTTGTTAAATATAATAATTATTGACAAACCCTTTGTAGAGCGGCTACTTCTATAATACAACTTTTATAATACTAAGGATATTTTTTGGTTATTGAGAGATTTAATCAAGTCATTTTACAACATAAAGAATTTTAGTGTTAGAAGCATTCTTCTTTTTTTTATCAATCCCCACTATCCAGAAGCATTCTTTAATGACAGTGACAGACAGATAAAAACCTGATAATCATAAATAAAATTCAAAACATGACCAAAACATTAAAAAATAATATGAATGATTATATTTTATAATTATAAAAAGTGATACATTTTTCCAGCTAAGTTTTAGGGAAAAAATGGTTTTATTCGCTACTTAAATTTGAAAATGTTTCCTAAACATATTAGTTCTGGTAATGAAGATGACAAATGAAAGTGAATAATCACTTTATACTTGACAAATATAGCATTAAATTAGGTCAGAAGTATAAAAAATAATGAAATGTGAAGTATAAAAATGAAAGTTACACAAGTAACAAGTAAAGCAAGCAGACAGCCCTCAGAATGGGAGAAGATATTTGCAGGTTATGTCTTCGACAAGAGTTTAATAACCAGAATCCACAGAGAACTCAAACGTATAAGCAAGAAAAGAACAAGTGATCCTATTGCAGGCTGGGCAAG
>CAUYPK010023324.1:0-10725 GCA_963574355.1 Loris lydekkerianus
CAGCCACCTACCTCTTCAGTTTAGCTGTGACTTGTGGACTGAGCTGAAGCACCGCCCCCTCAAGCAGACGGCAGAAGACGACTGGAGACTACGTGCATTTGATTAGGTGTGCACGCACTGAATCAAATAACCTGTATGACCCGAGTATAAGCCGAGTTTGTTTTTTTCCGGCACAAAAACTCGGCTTATACTGGAGTATATACGGTACATTACTTTCAGTCTTACAGTCTGGTATGAAAATCTGAATCATCTTAAAATACAGCGAGGCTACTAAAAACTCCTGTGTTTTAGATTCATTCATTCATATGATAGTGTAGGGCTTTATTATGTGCGAGGTACTGAGGTGGATAGAGATTCCTGCTTGTTAATGTTGAAACATATTTTTGTATTAATAAGTTTCAGTTATTGTACATATACATATACACGTATGTACTTTTCTTTTCCCTTTTATATTAAAAGTTAAAACACATGAAGGTAGGTATTTCAATCATAGTTAAGCTCTATTGAAATTTGCTTTATTTGCAGCAAGGCTATGACATAATCTTATAAATATCTTAACATTTTTTAAAAAGGAACAGATTTTACGGACTGGGTTCACTATGGCTCTGTGAACAGCAGTTTTACTTGCTTTCTGGAAGCCTTGATGACACAGTAATATCTAATGGTGCCTATAATTTGTTCAGATCCAGAAAGAAAAATGATTTAAATGTCATTATAGCTTTAGACTCACCTAAATCTAATCTTTAGCATGACTTATTGAGCCCGTCACATGGTAAAAGATCTGAGCCTGAAAACCTTCCTTGCCAAATCATTACCTGTCATAATGCTGAGTAGTGATCCCCTCGAGCTTAAAGATGGTGTACCATGTGACAAAGGAAAGGGAGCCTACACCAGCAAGAACATTAGTGAAATCAATATGATTCACCCAGAGACACAGACTCCATTAACAGTATGTCAATATGACCAATTATTTTCCACAGCACTGACATCATGATTGTATTTTTTTTTTTCTTTGTCTTTAGGAGAGAATAGTTGCGCTTACCGTATTCATTGAATTGTAGCCATTGGCAGAAGAAGATCTTGGACATTTTGCATTGTCATCATTACTGGTTTCAGTTTGTCTTCATTTGATATCTAAACTCCTAAATATAATTTACCTTCTTGAAGTTAAGATCAATAAACTGAACTAAACCTTCAGTAAGTTGTGAATTCTAGAAATTCATGATAGTATCTACTGTTCAGGGAATAAGATTAAATGGAAGCAGGCAGAACTTTAAGAATAATCAGGGATTGCAAGTATAATCAGGGATTGAATTTGTATGATTATTTTGTTGATTTTTTTGTCCCCCCAAGTAGTCTGGAAGCTCCGTGAATACAGGGATGTGTGTATTTTGTCACTGTATTCTCATCACCTTTTACAGTACGGGGCCTGACAAATAGAAGCCACTGGATACATATTTTTTGAATGAGTTTGTAATTTTTCATGAATTTTTGTCCTCATTTTTCATATTGGAAAGCTGCAAGCTTTAGTTATGCTGACATTGCCACAGTGAAAAAGCTGTAACGATCAGGAAGCTGTGGGTACTATCGCTGGTTCCAGAACCATGCCAGGCCTGCTGTAATATGCACCAGCAAACGATTGCACCTCGTCATCCCTTTCAGTGCCTGTGAAGTGAGGAGATGGACACTGCAACTTCTGGGAGCACTGCCACAGAAGAAGGTGCCTCCACGACCATGCTTGATGGCAGAAACAGCCGACCCTCAGTGTCACTTCCCCCTACATGAGTATGTCTGATTGGTGGCCTCTAACTGACCTTCAGAAACCTAGCTGCAAAGGAGTCTAGAATTTGCAGTTTTTAACATTCCAGCCTCTGCTGGAAAGAAGACTCATTAGTAAGAAGTAGGAATGGACGTTGCGTGGCAGTCTCCTGAATCTCCTACATTCATTCCATCTCCTTAATGTTCTATTAACAATCTTTAGAATAACACAATTTAGACAAACATTTTTCAATGTTAAAAATTAATCAACATGAGGCCAGGCACCGTGGCTCATGCCTGTAATCCCAGTACTTTGGGAGGCTGAGGTGGGTGGATTACCCGAGCTCATGAGTTCAAGACCAGCCTGAGCCAGAGCGAGACTGCATCTCTAAAAAACAAAACAGCCGGGTGCTAAAAAACAAAACAGCCGGGTGCCTATACGCCCAGGGGCGCGGGAGGCGGAGGCAAGCGAATCACTTAAGCCCAAGAGTAAGAGGTTTCTGTGAGCTGTGACGCCACAGCACTCTATCTGGGGCCACAAAGTGAGACTATATCTCAAAAAAAAAAAAAAAAAAAAAAAGATTGACTAGGATAACTGACATGGGTTAGTATTTAAGTAAGAGCATGGGCTCCAAAGTCATGTTGTCTGAAGTGAAATCTTCCACCTCTATGTGAATCAGGTTTCATATCTGTGAAATGGGCATAGTCTTTCTTCAAAACATTGCTTTGAGGAATAAATGAGATAAAGAATATAGGTTTAGGCTTGGCACCCGTAGCACAGTGGTTATGGTGCCAGCCACATACACCTAGGCAGGCGGGTTCGAACCCAGCCCTGGCCAGATAAACAACAATGACAACTGCAACAAAAAATAGCCAGGCGTTGTGGCAGGTGTCTGTAGTCTCAGCTACTTGGGAGGCTGAGGCAAGAGAACTGCTTAAGCCCAAGTTTGAGGTTGCTGTGAGCTGTGACACCATGGCACTTTACCGAGGGCAACATGGTGAGACTGTGTCTCAAAAAAAATAATAAAAGAATATAGGTTTAGCATAGTGCCTGTCTTACAGCAAGTGATCAGTAGGTGTTAATTATTGTAATTCTAACCCTTATTCTTCAAACTCTGATTTCCTGGTAGGAAATGGAAGTTTTTTGGTTAAAAAATAAAATTTGGGGCTTGGCACCTGTAGCTCAAGCGGCTAAGGTGCCAGCCACATATACTAGAGCTGGTGGGTTTGAATCCAGCCTGGGCCTGCCAAACAACAATGACAACAACAACCAAAAAATGGCTGGGCGTTGTGGCGAGTGCCTGTAGTCCCAGCTGAGGAGGTTGAGGCATGAGAATCTCTTGAGCCCAGGAGTTGGAGGTTGGTGTGAGTGATGTCACGGCATTCTACTCAGGGCGACAGCTTGAGACTCCGTCTCAAAAATAAAAATAAAAATGAAAAAATAAAATTTGGAATTTCAAAGTTTTAAAATCTAATTCAGCTATTTTCAACTAATCTAATATTTAGTTGAAAGAGCGTAGTCTGAAGCTTCATGGATATTTCCATAATTTGGAGGTGACATATTCGAGTTTGCATTGCTCTAAGATGGTAACGGACAACTATTCAGCTTTTCCTGAGTAAGAAATAAACATTTGTTGAGTTAAATCATTCAGCAGCTTGTGTTCATTATCCTGGTAATTTATAGAATTTATCTTGTTTACCAATGCTATTGATTTGCTATTGTTCTTTTTTTGTTAATCTTTGCAGTTTTAACGGCCAGGCTATTGTGCCCCAATTCTCACTAATGCAGTTAACATTCAGTTTTTTTCCACAGTGTAAACTGAAAATAAATCCGAATATATGGTTCAAACATGAAAGACTAAGGACAGTTTATCACCATGAAATCTATCTTTGTCTCTTTTCTCTTTTCTGTTGGCATCGAGTGAGTCAGGATTTTAGACTGCAAAATTTTCACTGCGTGGAGGAAAGTAAATGAATTGGGAGACTTTCCTGCTGGTAAATGAAACTTTACGGTATTTGTTATAAAGGCAATTAGAGAAAGCCAAATAAAACCTGTGCCCCTGTATCTTTTCCTTAGTTGTGGGGGTTAAAGGGGTACATTGCCTTCTGGATGTAGAAATTCCTTTCAGTAGCACATTGATAGTTAAAGAGAAAGACAGATTGTTCCTCAAGGGCCTCCAAGGACAAAAGTGAATCCATCAACATTCTAGGAAACAATATAACTACTGAAGGGAAACATTCAAGAGGTAAAATGGATTTTAGAAGGTTGCAGGAGACAATTGTCAGTATTTGTGCCCTTCACCAAAATTATTTTTAATGAGCTTCCTGAAAACTGTACATCCTGACAGCGTAGGTGAGATGGCTCCTCTGGGGTCGCGAAGGGTGCCTGACACTGTGTTAATTAAACTGACAGCGCTCTGGGAAGCTGAAGTACTGGGAGGTCTTTCAAGAAAGATCCAGAGAGAGACCATGATAAGTCGTGAGTTGGACAAAGCATTCCTGGAGAGCCTGCAGTTTACATCAGAGCTCAGAGGGATTGCATAAAGGTGAATTAGGTTCATGAGTATAAAGTGGAATATTATGAGAGGAAATACTCAAATTACTGGAAGTGATATTTGAAATGAGATTCCAGGATATACTGTTCAGATTTGTATTGAGTTGATGTTCATTCAGAATTCATTTGTCAAGAGGATTTGGATTACTGATAAAAACAGCCAAAGCTCTGCCTTGAACTAATTTACAATGTGACCAGGTTGAAAATGTGCAAGGAGTCATCCATTCAAAAACAAAACACAATAACACAACATAAAACAACTGCAGAGAAGTCCATGTGGACCCATCCATTCAGGAGGCCTGAAGGGGCATTTTTTATCTACAATGCAAATTATAGATGATCTCTATTGAGTCATTTCTGTGAATTAAGAAAAAGTCCTGTCTCAGTGAACAGACTATGGTAACCAAACCGTGAGGTTCCAAATATTGCATAGAATTTTATTCTATTCTATTTTTATTTCAGATTAATATAAGGGTACAAGCCAATAGGTTTCAGTGTTTGCGTTTGTTAGGTGAGGTTCCTTGTGCCCCTCACCTCAGAGGTGTGCTGTATACCCTACACTGTGCCCGTTAGGTGGGAGCACACCAGTCCCCCTCCTCCCTCTCCTGGACAGATTTTATTAAACTGCAGTAGTTCTCAATTGAGGACTGTGATGTTTGGCAATGTCTGGAAATAATTTTGATTGTCATGACTGGGGAAATGATACTGGCATCTAGTGGGGAGAGGCCAGGGGTTGAGCAACCTTGAGTTAAAGTAAACCTGGGAGCCTGTATTTAAGTGGAAAGGAAGCATAAGACGGGTGGAAAATAAAGCTAGCCACATCTGTAAGCCTCTACTAAGTGCAGTGTCTGAACCAACCCTGATCACAGGTGCCTGCCTTACTGTGATCATAGGATCAACAATCCCTGTACTGTGTGTGGTCCTAGATTATAACCTTTGCTGAAGACAAGTTCTAGACCTCTCTAAGCCTGTTGCAAAAAAGTGGGAATAATAATAGCACTTGCCTTGTAGGTTTTTGTGAAAATCGAATAAGGAAATGTAAGTAAGTGCTTGGCTTGGTGCCTGACAGCCTTTCAATGTCTAGTAGCTGGTATCAATGTAGAAATAAAATCGAAAGGATGTACACCAAAATGTTTATACTGGTTTACTGTTGTGTGTTAGGTTTTACCTTTCCTAGGTTGTATTTTAATTTTTTCTACCATGAAGTACATTATTTTTATAATAAATAATCCGTTTTAAGTCAAATCAGAGTCCCCCCATTCCACATCATAACTTCTAAATGTTCTCTATTTTCCAGAGTCAAGTTGAGATTATCTAGATCACAAAATAATCACATATTTCAGTTACTACCTAATTCAGGTATGTGTAGAAAGATGTGGCTTTCTGTTATTAGAATGAAATGAAAATGAAAAATAAGATGATTGTCCATATTCTGAGGTAGCGGAAGCCATGGTGCATTTATGGAGAATGGATGGTAGGATTTAGTTTTGCTGAAGTTGTGCCTTATGTGTTTTGTGCAGACTTTATGATTACTTCTTTTTCTGTTGTAGCAATTACAGGGAAGTGGCTGAGAATCATTCTTAATTTTACAGGGATTTCTTCATTGCCAGGTAGTGTTTGATTAAGAGAAACCCATAAAGAGTCTTGTGTAGAGCACAGACTCTTGAGCCAGGCTTCTTTGCATCAAATCTTAGCCCTACCACTCACTAGCTTTTTGACCCTGGGACGTTAATTCCTGTGACTTAGTTTCCTCATCTTTGAAAAAGAAATAATAATGTCCTTACAAGGTAATATGAAGATTTAAAGGAGATATTTGTGTGTATGTGTGTGTCATCCCTAAACAATGCCTAGCTCATAGTAAGTCCTGTGTAGATACTTGCTACTATGACTGAAAGTTGGAGATATATATATATAAAATTTTATTCCCCCCCCAGTTTTTGGCTGTGGCTGGGTCTGAACCCTCCCCCTCTGGTATATGGGGCTGGCGCCCTCCTCCTTTGAGCCACAGGTGCTGCCCTTGTATTTTTTAATTTCTATTTTTTTAACCGATTGCAAAGAAGAAAGACAACTTTGATAAAACAAAGGTAATTTTGGAAGACAGCATGTAAATCACTCATGTAAGCTGGGAATGATCAGACTGCTCTTATTAGTTCTGTCTTAATTCATTCAGTTACATCAGATTGCATTGTGTGGTTTATTTATGCTGTCGGTTGTATCAGAAGATCATGCTGTTCGGTAGGGCTGTTTAAAGCTGCTTATTCAAGCATGATTGAAGCGTTTCCAGGTTGTAGTTCTTTGTCAAATGCCTTCCTTAATCTTCTAGTCCTTCTTAAGGAGGGCTTCCCATTTAGGTTTGAATCATGAGAGAAAGTCCGAGAAGGCACACTTTGTGAAGCTCCTGGTGGAAGAGTGAAGGGTTCAGAGTCCCTTTCTACTACCGCCTTTCGTGTTCCCTGTTTTCTGCTCCTGCGGTGAGCCCTGGCCTGGGTGAGCCTTTTCTTTGACGGCCTCAGTTCAGGACTAAGGAGCAAAGCCAGGTGAGGGTCTGTGGGGTGTGTATGCGGCTCTATCTTGGTCTTTGAGGGGAAGGATGGGAGGCGGAGTAGGGGGTTCATGGAGATTGAGATGGGAACAGTTACCTGACATTAGCTGACAGCTCAGAGCCAGAAAGTCCTAACAATGGTTGATCACAGGGAACATTTGTGCTGAAAAATGTTTAGACCCAGGTTGCCTCAGTTATGCTCAGCAGTGTAGCATTTGAGATTCTACGCATCTCAAAGTGTAGACATGTTGGATGTGAACCAAGCCTTGGTCAGGATTCTCGAGAAAAATCCTAACTTTGTTGTGCCCATCTGTTGTGAGGAGACGGGACAGCTATTTGGTTTTTGAATTCTGTCATAGGAGTCTTTGAAGCCTTCTGAGGAGGGAAGAGGGTAGAAGAGAGAAAAGCAACGTTAACTCGACCCATTCTCCATACTAGCTGTCTCTAGAAAATTCTCTTTGAGGGAAAGTTTGTTAAACACACACTGGGAAAACCGCTAATGTAGGCAGACAACGTCTTCTTCGTGGATCAGGTAGGTCATTGGAAAACTACCTGTGGTGTTTTACCTTCCAAAGAAAAGCTTTCACCAAATTTTATACCAACGTTATGCTTTTAAATTATATTTAAGATTCATCTACTACTAGGCTTTTGCCGATCTCTGAGTTTAATCCTAAGAAAACCTTGTTTCACTGGAGAAGAATTCTTTTCTGACAATGCAAATTGCATAATTATTTTAATTTTCTTAGGCATTCTGAAATTCTGAGCTAAGTTTTATGCATATCACAGAAATGATAATTGGTTTTGAGAATTGGAATATCTGTTTACTCTGTTGCTTACCCATTTCTCCCTATTTTTGTTACTTCCTTTCCATTTTATTATATATGCCTTTTTATAAACTGCCTTAAATGCAGGATATCAATTGAATAGAGGCAGGATATAAATCGAATAAATAAAATATGTCTAAACCACTATGAACAAAACCTTTTTGGGCCAGAGCCTAAACATTACTTATATATTATAAAAAGATCTGATTCCCCACCTTCTACAGGAATATTGTTTGCTCATTTCCCAATATTGTGCTTTGCTCTTAAAGGTCATAGTATTTGTTTGGGCCTGGTGGCTCATGCCTATAATCCTAGCACTCTGGGAGTCCATGGCAGGAGGCTTGCTCAAGGTCAGGAGTTTAAGAACAGTTTGAGTAAGAGTGACACTCCCCATCTCTACCTAAAATAGAAAACATTAGCCAGGCATGGTGGTGGGCATCTGTAGTCCCAACTATTCCCCAGAAGGCTGAGACAGGAGGATCACTTGAGCACAGGAGTTTGAGGTTACAGGGAGCTATGATGATGCCACTGTACTGTAGCCAGGGTGACAGAACGATATTCTGTCTCACAAAATAAAATTTAAAAGTAAAATAAAATAAAATATAAAATAAAACAAAAAATAAGATAAAATGAAGACTACAGAATTTTAGTTAGCGTATTGAAGGCTCACGGATCTGGGTTCTGTATCTACAGTAGGTGAAGCCTTATTTACAAAATGCCACTTTATAGACCATAGAGTTCTTACACACTTGGGCTGGCAGAATTTTGTTTGATGAAATTTGGCAAAGGGTCTTACCCGTCTGAATATTCACAAAGGGTCTTAGAATTTGGAGTGACGTTCGAGGTCATCCACCTAAGTGAGTCTCAATCAGGGAGACGTTTGGTAATGTTGGGAGATGGTTTGGTCATCACAGCTGGGGTGGGTGCTGCTGGCATGAAGGGCTGTAAATCAGGGGTGCTGCTGACCATCCAGCCCACACACCTCACTTTCAATACTACCAGCTGGTCTAGCCAGTTTTATAATTTTTCTGATGAACTGAAGCTGAGAGAGTTTGTGACCTTTCCTTCACATATAAGATTTGAAATTTAATTACACAAATCCATTCTTAAAATGGACAACTAAAACAAAAAAATAGCCAGATATTGTGACAGGCACCTGTAGTCCCAGCTATTTGGGAGGCTGAGGCAAGAGAATCACGTAAGCCCAGGAGTTTGAGGTTGCTATGAGCTGTGATGCCATGGCACTCTACTGAGGGTGACATAATGTGACTGTCAAAATAAATAAATAAATAAAATGATGAAAAATTTTCCTTTGAGACGGAGAACAAGACAAAGATGTCTGCTATTGTTGACTGTTCCCAAAAGTTTAGTGCTCCTTCCCAGAGACACCTCTCTGTTGGAGAATTGTACATTCTTAACCTGTTGATGTCAGACGTGGCTACTTGTTTGGGCCTGTGAAATGTGAGCAGAGGCAGCACACAGGACATTCAGGTGGGAGCCTCAGGAGCACAGGCTGGGCGTGCTGGCTCCTTTCCCTCTGCCAGCAGCCTGCAGTGCTACGGGGGGAGGCAGGCCCGTCAGCCTGGGTCTCAGAGCCACAGCTGGCCCCTGATGTGGGCTAGTGAGAACTGGAAATAAACCTTTACTCTTGTTTGCAAAATGGAATCATATTATAAATTAAGACCCGAGGGAGCGTGGCATACAGTATTCTCATGCAGAGCAAGAGTTTGACGCTTTGCTTTATAACGAGAGGTCTGCATACACAGCCTTCCATGCTCTTCTCCTGCCGTACCTCAGTGAGGGCACCTTTGTTCACCCCCATCCTTCCTGTACACAGGAAGGCTTACACCAAGTCCTGCTATGACTGGGATAGCAATGTGAGTGCTTTACTTTTTTGTGTGGTTTGAGTATGTATGGATGTATGTATTTATTTTTGAGACAGAGTTTCATTTTGTAACCCTTGGTAGAGTGCCATGGCTGGTCTAGAACCTGTTAGCTCAGGGCAATCCACCTGCCTCGGCGTCCCAGAGCGCTAGGATTACAGGCTTGAGCCACTGCTCCCAGCCTTATTTATTTATTTTTTGAGACAGAGTCTCACTGTCCCTGCGTAGAGTGCCATGGCATCATAGCTCATAGCAACCTCAAACTCTTGCCCTCAAGTGATCTTCTTGCCTCAGCCTCCCAGGTAGCTGAGACTACAGGCGCCTACCAGTGGTTTGCGTATTTATATTTTTAAAATTGTGATACTAAAACTACTGACCAGCATTGGACAGTAAGGTAGATTTTCTTTTTAAAATTGTGATACTAAAACTACTGACCAAGCATTGGACAGTAAGGTAGATTTTCTTTCCTTCTTCCTTCTTTGCAGCATTTTTCTCTCTGCCTCTCCCTTCTTGTCTGTTTGTTTCTAGCAATGCACACCTTGCTGGCTGGCTTTTATATTTGTGGTAAACCTGGAATAAACAGTACTCAGAAAGGGGGGAATGAGGCCATGTGAAGCACACTGATTATGGTGACCTGGACTCACCAAGCAGATGGAGCTTTCCTTTCTTTTCCTTTTTTTTTCCAGGTGGATCTTTTCTGAGAGGGAGTGTCTAGTTTGGTTTAATATTAGGTAGTGATGATATAGATAAGAAAAGACAAGTTTCCTTCACTTGAAGGAATCTTACCTTAGTGCAGTGGTTCTCAACCTGTGGGTCGTGACCACCAGAACTGTATTAAAGAGCCATGACATTAGGAAGGTTGAGAAGCACTGCCTTAGTGTTTTACGGGGAAGTAGACCTGTAGGCAAGTTCTCTGCCTTCTTACCTGGAAACTCACCCCCTGAATCTCTTTTGTTTTTTTTTATTGTTAAATCATAGCTGTGTACATTAGTGCAATCACCTGTACCCATTTGAAGATGCACCATAGATGTGGCCCCACCCATTACCCTCCCTCCACCCAAACCTCCCCCCTCCCTTCCCCTTCCTTGGTCCTTTCCTCATAGTCTTGTGGTATAGTTGGGTTATAGCCTTCATGTGAAAGCTATAGTTTAGCTTCATAGTAGG
>CAUYPK010023325.1:0-30837 GCA_963574355.1 Loris lydekkerianus
GAAACTTACTAAAGGCAGAATACAAATGTCTACATACAATAACTAAGAAAATACCATGAAGGCTACATTGAACAGTTTGATGAGAATATTTCAGATTGTATATGAAACCAGCACATTGTACCCCTTGATTGCACTAATGTACACAACTATGATTTAACAATAAAAAAAAAAAGTACCTCAAGAATGGAAGAAAAAGTATCCAGTGTACTCAGCCCTACTATGAAGCTAATTTATAGCTTTCATATGAAGGCTATAACCCAACGATAGCATAAGACTATGGGGAAAGGGCCAAGGGTGGGGAAGGGAGGAGGGAGGTTAGGGTGGAGGGAGGGTAATGGGTGGGGCCACACCTACGGTGCATCTAAGAATGGCAGGCAAAACCTACTAAATGCAGAATACAAATGTCTACATACAATAAGCAAATGCCATGAAGGCTACATTGAACAGTTTGATGAGAATATTTCAGATTATATATGAAACCAGCACGTTGTACCCCTTGATTACACAAATGTACACAGCTATGATTTAACAATTAAAAATAAAAAATAAAAAATAAAATAAAATAAATAAATAAATAAATAAATTCTCTACAATCTGACATAGCTAGAGATTCAATTTACTTGTAACAAAAATTCCAGCAGATTTATTGTGAGTGGAAATTGACAGGCTGATTCCAAACTTTGCATTAAGCTACTCAGGATGTTTTCTTTGCAAAATGCAAAGGGCCAAGAAGAACCAAGACAATCTTGAAGAACAAAGTTGGAGGACTTTCTCTATTTGGTATCAAGACTCATTATAAAGCAAAGCAATGGTACACAGTATGATATAAGGATATAAGTATGTCATAAGGATAAACTAACAGACTAATGGAACACAATGGAATTTTAAAAACACCAACATATAGGTGGTTGTTTAATTCATGGCAAAGGTGAACAATACAATATAATGGGAGAAAGAATATTCCTTTTAATAAATGGTGTTGCATCAGTTGGATATCTATATGCAAAAAAAATTAAAAATTAATATCAGACTGGGCACAGTGGCTCACACCTGTAATCCCAGCATTCTGCGAGGCCAAGGTGGGAGGATCCCTTGACCTCAGAAGATGGAGATCAGCCTGAGCAAAACAAGATCCTGTCTCTGCTAAAGATAGAAAAATTAGTCAGGTGTGGTGGCAGGTGCCTGTAGTCTCAGCTACTTGGGAGGCTGAGGCAAGAGAATTGCCTAAGCCCAGGAGTGGGAGGTTGCTGTGAGCTGTGATGCGGAGTGAGACTCTGTCTCTAAAAAAGAAAAAGAAAAGGCAAGTTAAATAATAGAAGAATAGGAGATACTTGCAACATATTTATCTGATAGGGATTTATATTTCACTTACATAAAAAAACTATAAATCAATAAGAAGAAGACAGATAACCCAATAGAAAAATGGGCAAAATACAGTCGTCCCTCTGTAAGTTGACCACTCAAGGTCATTATGTATTGTGCTGATACGTACATGTGGTGCATGTCTGCTCTATGAAAATTAGATCATCTTAAGGAAGTGGTTAATGTAGGGAGGTGGTCAATTATGGAGATTCCACTGTACTTGAACAGGCACTTTACAAAAGCACATACCAAATTGGCACAATACTTATGAAAAGTGCACACTTTTAATACTCATCATGGGGTGGATTTCCCCCTGGTCAGGACTCTCACCCCACCTGTACTCTAGGTGGAATAAAAGTCACTTTAACTGCAAAAAAAAAAGAAAAGAAAAGAAAAGAAAAGAAAAGAAAAGAAAAGAAAAGAAAAGAAAAGAAAAGAAAAAGTCATCATGGAAATGCAAATCCAGCCAGAGTGACTAAAATGAACCTAATACAAGACCGGGCACGGTGGCTCATGCCTGTAATCCTAGCACTTCAGGAGGCTGAGATGGGTGAGTTGCTTGAACTCAGGAGTTCAGAGACCAGCCTGATCAAGAGCAAGAGCCCATCTTTAAAAATAGCTGGGCATTGTGGCTGGTGCCTACAGTCCAGAGGCTGAGCCAGGAGGATCACTTGAGCCCAAGAGTTTGAGGTTACTGTGAGCCATGACACCCCAGCGCTCTATAAAGGGTGACAAAGTGAGACTCTGTCAATAAAATAAAATAAGTTTGAAAAACTGTTTAGCAGTATCCTTTGAATCTGAATTTGTACATGAACCTAAATCCAATCATTTTTCTCTTAATATTTGCCCAACAATAATATTTCATGTTTGACCAAAATTAACATGCTAGAATGTTCAATAGTTACAATTAGTTATTCTATGTAGACACAATATCCCCACAGTGGGAACCACACAAATGTCCTGGATGAATTTTCAATCCTAAGTACCCAGGCTACCAAAATCAGTCTGTACATCTCCTACCCCATCACCAAGAGATGCCACCATATCAGATGGCAACCTGGACCGCAGCCGTGCACAGAGCGACCCCTGGGCCTGACAGAGGTGCTCCATGCCCTTTCAGTTGCCTCTTCATTTGGCCCTGGAGATTTCCTTTACTTTCTTATGAGCTCAGTTCTATGCTAAAAAGGCTGTACACAACACCTTGCTCAGAAAATCAAAAGGTTTTGTAGCAGAAGTATTACCAGGTCACCTAGTTCATAATATGCCCCATCATCTTTCTATGTCCCCACCTAGATATAAAGATTCTTTCTGGAACTGTTTTTGCAGAATAAAGATAATATTTTATTGCAAAGGAGAAAGCAGAGAGGAAAAGAGAAAATAGCTTTCACTTTATTCCCTGGCTGTTCTAAGGGTTCATTTCTGGTCCCGTGAGGTTGGCATCTATTTCTGGAGCCCCCTAACCATCCAGCTGAGCAGCTGTGCACCTGTCAGGCCCCAGAGTTGCTCTGTGCAGGGCTGGGGTCCAGGTTGCCAGGCACCACCAACCAGGACATGCTGAGAAGGCGGTCTTAGAGAGTCACTCTCACTTTCTGCTCTGCCGCTGGCTCCTGTGTGGACTCCCCTTCAAGGTCACACATCTCATATAGAAAAGCCCATGTTCAATCACCAGGTGCAGCCTGTATGTCTTGTGTCCTGATTTTCAAATAGCCCATGAGGCTGTGATGGTGAGTTTTCTGCTTACCACTTCTCTGTGGTTGAATAAAAAAAGGATTTCACATTTGGGGAGAGAACTGGGGTTTCCTAAGATCCACTGTCATCTCCAATCTGTGGCTAAAGAACAAGTTCTGGTGAACAGAGAGAGGTTAAGAATTAACGGTTATGGGGCACTCTGCATGCCAGGCACTGTGCAAAGTGCCTTACGTGGACTAGCTTATCTAATTGTCAAGGCAATCCTAGAGGCATACATCTATATAAATATCCCCATTTTTCTGATGAGCAACTGAGGCTCCAAGAGGTTATGTGATTTGCTTCAAGTGACACAGCTCAATGACAAAACCAGCAGGTCTGGCTCCTGTCCTGGACCCCTGCTGATCCCAGAGAGTCACTCTTCTTGGTTTGGTGTCCAAGTGAGCCCTTCAGTGGGGCAGGGGTGAGAGAGGGGTTCACAGGGACCCTCCCTGTTAGGATCTCCTTAAGCCCTTCATTTCTCTCTTCTGGACCACCAACATGTCTGTCCTTTCCCACCAACCAGGAAGGATCCCCTCCTCACCTCCCAGCTCTGACCCAGAGCAAACCTAGACCTCTCCCCTCCCTCCTCCTCTCAGGCTCCTAGGAAGGAGTAACATGCCCAGCTGACCCTAATACCACAGCTGCCTCAGGACAGGGCTAATTTTTCCTTCACTGGGAGCACCAGGCCATTGTTCCTCTAGGACAGTGTTTTGCAAACTTCTCTTATCTCACGACACACTTGACCTATAGTTAGGTTCCATGGCACAGTTAAATTATGTTGATCAAAAAAAAGAATATACTTACTATTCTTTGAACTTCTTTCAAAAATAATTTGTTTTAACATAGCCTTCCTGGCATTTTCTTAGTTATTGTGTTATGACATTTATATTCTACATTTAGTAAATTTCACATGTACCCTTATAAGATGCAACATAGGTGTGATCCCGCCAATCACCCTCCCTCCGCCCATCTTTCAAAAATAATTTAATAAATGATCTTTAACATTTTTTGCAGCACACCTAAGATCCTTTCACGGTGCATCAGTGAGCTGCAACACACCAGTTGAAAATCACTGCTCTAGGAAGAGGGGTTTCTCTGGGAGGCAATGGTACACACCCTGCAGGCACCAACCATCTTCAGTGGTTGTGGTTTAAAACCCATAAGAAGAAGGTTACCTTCAAATAAGGCATCCTACGTATCTCCTGTTAAAAGCTTGACCTTGACTGGGCACTAGCTGTATCCTTGCTAAATGGCTCACTGCAGTGGTAGCAAAAAGAATGACAGAGACGTCTGAGGCAGACCTAGCAGTCAGCCTGCCAGGCCAGGCCTCAAATCAAATTCCAGGTCTTGATCACCAGCAAAACTCTGCAGTCAGCCAAAGGTTCCTGCTAACCAGCCTTAATCAGTTATTTAAGGAGGGACATCTTAATGTCCCTAAAGACCCTTCAAGTCTACTGTAGAGTCACACAGCCAAAGGATGATTTTAAGAAAGTCATGACAAAAAAAAAAAAAAAAAGAAAGAAAAAGAAAGTCCTCGTGGGCCCAGAAGAAAGACCACTGGGCCAGGAGTCTGAGCACAGTGCTAGATCCAATCCCATGGCGAACCCTCAACTCTGCAGCCCCTGGCAGTCCATCCAGAGCCTGCCCTGCTTCCTTACAGGGAGAGAGGGGGAACTGGAGAACTTGTTGGGCTAAACCAGGTGGCATCTTAAATGTCCTTTCAACAAAGACTCAGCTGTGATTCACTTAGTCTGTAATATCTGCCACTGAATAAACATCATGGGCAGCCATAGCAATGCATTATCACTGCTGTTCCAACAACCCAGTGACATTATTCTTGTTATTTGCCAAGATGCCAGAGCAGGTTGGAGGGAGGTTTGGGCCCAGGTCCGTTTACCTCTAAGGCTGCCTCTGACACATTACGGGCTCACTCAGTAACAAGAAGTGGAGGGGAAAGACAGTTCCCTGGTGGAGACCTGCCCAGGAAATGGGCACTTCCTGAGTAAAATGACCACAGAGACAGGCCTTGTAAACAGCAGCCTGAAACCATTAACCACAGGGCCATCTCACCTCTAGAAATAGGCTCCCTTTGTTCACACATCCCAATACACAAACAACCACTCCATTACCCAGGAGACTACAGAACAAAGGGAGCAAGAGAAAGATGGACGGAACAGGGCACGCATAAGATGCTGTACGGGCAGAGAGAAAAAAGAAACGCTCTAACGGCCGAGCACACCGGGATGTATTAGCAATATATGGCATGCTGGCTTTTGAAATTATGCCTGCCCTCCTTATGTGAGGAGTGTACACAAATGAGTCTGTATTTTCAACTACGTCACATGTACTGCCTTGCAACCAAAAACAATATTTGTGATTCGTGTGCTGCACTGAGCTGTTTTATATACAGAATCACCTGGCACAGCTCCTGTCCCCAAGATGCGATTTAATGTTTTCATGGGGGGTGAGAGGTGGTTGGAAGGGAGGTGCGGGGGAGGGGAGCAGTGTGCTCTGCGGGCCACACTCAGGCGCTGACATTGCCGGGCATGATGGATGCTGCCAGTGCCGTTGCTTAGCAACCCAATACCCTTCAAGAAAATTCAGCAGCCTCGCTGGCTCGCAGAAGCAGGCAGGGCTGGTTCAGCATGGCACTGGGCATGGAAAGATAATGATGGTTTTTTCCAGTTATTAATAATCATTCTTCCTGATTTCCCATACAGATCAATATACCTGAGTGTGCCCAGAGTCCTCTACCCAACTGGGGCTGGAAAAAGCCCAGGGTTTTTAAATTGCCTCGCAAATGGCTTCCGAGAGTAGTGGAATTTTACTGGCTGGTCCCGTGACACTCCTTCCCTCCCAGGCCCACACTGCAACATAAAGGCTGATCTCCATGGCGTGACTCACCAGCATACCTTCAGATAGTTGTTTGTCGGCCCTGTCATGAGTCATGGTTTCTTCGGCTTTCTTTTTTCACAAAGCTGAAACACTTGACATTTTAGAATGGGGTTGGGGGAAGGTTTTGAATTCTTTTTAAAAGACATTCCGTGGCTTTGTGTGCAAGTGTGGTGTGTGGGACGAGGTAATGGCTGTGTGAACAGGTAAACAGGAGCGAGGTTCTGCACACCATCTCCTGGAAAGCCATCAGGGTTTGTGGAAGCTGTCATTTGTGTCCTGGAGGAATGGGGATGCCCCTGGGCTATATATGTCCTAGGAGGGACAAAGTGCCAGCCAGGATTTCACCCCCTGTCCTTTGCATCACAGCAGCGTAACGCCTTCCTCCTCCATCCCCCAACGGAGAGGTCTGCTTCATTTTGTGCAGCATGATAACAGAACCATGTAAGGCTTTAAGAAAAATCCTGCAGGCGTTATAAGAAGCAAAGAAAACTGGGATTTAAAATGAGAAAAGAGAGAAGTGGGACTACCACAAGGCAACGGTGCTGGAGCAGACAGTGGGGGGTGCCCTGGGGTTGGGTTCTGATCTGATAAAAAGCAGGTGGGTGATAAACATCACGCATATTTGTATCTCATGCTCTCCACGAAGCCCTCAACCTCTCAGATTTATTCACTGAAAGAGCACAGCCTTTCCCCGAGCGTGAGCCTCTCGAAGTCAGGCACCATGACCATGTCACGCATCTCTGTTGTATCATCCCAGCACCATATCGGAGGTAGAACAGATACTCAGCGCATGCTGCTTGTTTATATGAGGAAATGGCTACATGAAAGAATTAATTAACTAAATCCAATTAACCTCTTGCAATCCTTATTTGTTCTCACGTTTAACAGGATGGATTTGATATGCCCTGTCAACTCCCAGAAAAGTAACAAGGATCTAGGGGTTGATGCAACTGAAAGCATTTTGAATGTCACACAATACCATGCTATTCTGAAGCACTAGTAGACAAGAAAAGGTGGTAATTACCAAAGTGCTCCCAAAGCAGGCGAAAAGGACCATTTCTGTACACAGGTAAATTAGGGAAGGAGAAAGTTCAAGCCGATACAAAGTACTTCCCTATCAGATTGGGGTAATGCCTGAAATTTCCACAATATTTGCTTCTTTGGATTAAGACACTGGAAAATCCATATTAAAAATGTGAATGCTTTCTGGCGGCAGCAATTTAATAATCCATTGTCAACATCAAGTGCTTTAGTTAAATTTATTAAATCTGCTCCCAGAATGTAAGAGACTTAGGGATCGAGACCTGAGACAGGTAATTATTTTTTTACTTTGCTTTATGGAAATGTAAAAACATATACAAAACTAGAGGTAATAGCACAATAAAACCCGAGGTGCTCATCAGCCGGTTTCAACGATTATTATCCTACGACCAATCTTACTTTTCTCTACCCCCCACACACTAGATTAATTTGAAATAAATCCAAAACCTCATGGTATCTCATTCATACATAGTTCAGTATCTAACCCTAGAAAATAAAGGCTTTTTAAACATACCCACAATATCTAAAAAATAACAGTAATTGCTTAATATCAAATATCATCTAATATCTGGTCAGTGGTCAATGATCAAATTTTCCTGGTAAAACAGATCATTTTTTAAAATTAATTAACTTTTGTTTTTAGAACAGTTTTAGCAAAATTGAGAGAAAGGACATAGTAGAACAGTTCCCAGGGACCTTCTATCCCCACTCATGCAGAACCTCCTCTACTATGGGCATAGCAATGCATTTGTTACAACGGACGGACCTGCATTGACACATCATGATTGCCCAAAGTCCATAGTTTACTCTCGGTGCTGTACACGCTGTAAGTATGGAGAAAACTATATTGACACGCATCCACCACTGTAGAATCATACAGAACAGTCTCACCACCCTAAAAGTCCTCTGTGCTCTGCCTCTTCATCCATAACCCCTGGCAAATGCTAATGTCCATCATTTTGCTTTGTCATATAATTAGAATCACACAGTAGGTGTGGTCTCTTCAAATTAACATCTTTCAGTTGGTAATATGCATTTGAGTTTTACACCAAGTCTTTTGATGGCCTGATAGCTTGTTTCCTTTTAGTCTTGACTAGTATTCCCCTGGATGGATGTACCCCATTTGTTCACTCACCTACTGGAGAGCATCTTAGTTGCTTCCAAGTTTTGACAATTATGAACGAAGCTGCTATAAATATCCATGCGTAGGTTTCTGTGTGGACATATGATTTCAACTCATTTGAGTAAATACCAAGGAGCATAATTGCTGAATCATGGGAAGAGGATGTTTTATAAGAAACTGGCGAGCCGTCTTCCAAAGTGGCTGCACCATTCAACATTCTCACCAACCAAGAATAAGAGCTCCTGTTGCTCCACATCCTCACCAGAATTCGTTGTTGTCTGTGTCTTGGATTTTGGCCATTCTAATAGATGTGTAGTGGTATCTCTTGTCATTTTTATTCGCAAATCCCTAACAACATACAATGTTGACAATCTTTTTATGTTTACTTGCCATCTGTATATTACATCTTCTTTGGTAAGGTATCTGTTCAGGTCTTTTGCCCATTTTATAATCAGACTGTTCCTTTTTTTATTATTGAGTTTTAACTGTTCTGTTTTCATGTAAAAGTGGTTAGATGCAGAACATGACAAGGGCTGGTCCTAGGAGTACAGCCAGAGGAAGAAGGATGTGAATTTCACCTGCTTGCTGTTTTGTTTTTCAGTTTCACAATTACTGAGAGCAATCCTCACATGAGGAAGGACACAGATGTAGAAGTCAAAATATGAATTACTCTTCCTATTAACACCCACCTGCTTTCACAGCTGCTACAAAAATAACAAAGATCTGGGTTTTCTTAACCTGGCAATAGTAGATATTATTTAATACTGTTGTCAACTCCACCTGATTGTAGATAAGTCAGACATACTTGTCTAAACCTCAGTTTCCTTGTAAAATAGAGATAACAATAGGACCTACCTCATAGAGCTCTTAAGAGAATTAAATAAGATAATGTATGTAAAGTACTTAGAAAAGCTCTTGGCACTGAACAGCCATAATGAACGTGAACTATTGTGTTGTTCCTCCCTAGTCTCCTTGGAAACCAGAGCTGTGGGCAAGCTGACGCTGGATGAGGAGCCTACCGGCCCATCATGGCATGGCCTCTCTTCTGTTTCACAAAATACTGAATTTGAACTATTTCAAGCTAGTGTTCCTCCAAGTGTGGATTTTAGACCACCTGCACCCAACTCACGTAGAACAATTATTTAAAATGGAGACCTCTAATCCCTATGCAATTCTTAAGAACATGAACTTTGAGAATTTCTGCCTTAAGTTTACCTGAATGATTGTGGAGCGACTTAGCCAACCAGAGAGAAAATGGGGTGTCTAAAAGGGAAGTGCAGCAGTAAGGTCCTAGGTCTATGATGGGAAGGCTGGCAGGGGACCCAGGCCACTTATTACTTGTGGAATGCAATTAATAAGGACTCCCTCATGGAGCCACTGTGGGGGCCAAATAAGATTCCCCACGATGGGCAAATAGATTCCATTCATCAATTAATGTACAATGTTACTTGTACTGTCGTTATCCCGTTATCCCGATTCCAAGAACCTAAATATAGAATTCCTATTTGGTGCTTCCAAAAGAAGACCATGTGGTCTAATGATTTCCATAACAAAGGACTCTACTCCTCAGAGTCCCATCCATTCATTCATTAACAAATATTTATTGAGTGTCAATTCTTTGCCAGGCACTGTGCTGGCAAAAAAACAGACCAAAGCAGTCACATTCCCTTTTCTCTTGGGTAATGGGCTCAGAAATATCTAAGGACAAAGAAGGGACAGGGAGAAACTTAAAATAAAGATCAAAAACCCTAGAGCTAGCCAAGGACTTTAATGGGCAATCCTCCAGTTCCTTCACAGAACTGGTGAGGACCCAGAGCCAAAGCGGTGAAGTAGCTCCACACCCCACCCTGAGTCAGTAGCGAGAAAGGTACTTGTTCCTTAGTTCTCGGAACTCTTCTTACCTTGTCTGTTTTGTAAAGAAGCAAAACAAATATTGAGTTGCTCTCTCTGTGTCACCAGAACGAATCTCCTGAGTTAATGCCAACAGAATTCTTCCCATGTTAAGCAGTGTTATTAAATTTTCATTTTTCATTTAATTTAAAGCAGAGTACAAAGCAGTATACCGACTGGGGTGTCATTTTGGAAACAATATACATGTGTTTAGCAAGATGGGTGTACAAATCAATGCTTATCAATAATTAGTCCCTAGGGGCTAGGATTATGGGAGCTCTTGATTTTCTTCTAATTATATGCCTGGAACTTTCTCAGAATTTTCTAAATCTACAATGAACACAAATTATAGTACCTCTGATAGGAGGTTATTTCATCAATAATGTTTGGTTCTTTTTTTTTCTAAGTCAGTGTTTTGCCTTTTTGATACTAAATCCCATCTCATAAGAGGTTTCTAGAGTCTCCTTGTCCAGGTTACACCTAAAAATGAAACTCAGAAGAGATGTATCTCAAAATAGTGACCTGTTACCAGAACTCCTCTAAGACGTTCTTGGGTCTGTCCAAGCGAAGACCAGCAATCAATCTACAAATATTTCTGGATTCCTAACAAATACAAGGAACTATATTGTGCTGGATAAAAAGCAATCTTGGTCTTCAAGAAACTTGCAACTTGGCTGAGCAACAAAGGTGTAAACACATACCAAGTTTACTAACAAAACATGATCAGGAGCGTGGTTTGGGAAAACACACTGTGTGCCGGACTAGCAGTTTGTTTAGGGGCTATGGGAGCCAAAAGGCAAATAAGAGAAGCAGAGAGCTCCTGCATGTGGGCCTAAAGGCAATAGAGCTGTGATTTTCTTTTTTCCTTTTTTTTCAGTTTTTGTCTGGGGCTAGGTTTGAACCCGCCACCTCCAGCATACGGGGCTGGCGCCCTACTCCTTTGAGCCACAGGTGCCACCCAATAGAGCTGTGATTTTCAAACAATGTGCCTCGGCACTAGTGTGCCACGAGAGGATCTTAGTTGTGTCTCGAAAATTTTTAAAGATCATTAATTAAATTATTTTCAAAAGACATTCAAAGCACAGTAAGTATATTTTTTTACTCTTTTCTTTTATCAACATAATTTATTGTGCCTCTGAAGTTTAATCATAGATTCAAGTGTGCCATAAGATAAAAAACTTGCAAAATATTGCAATAGAGGGTACTCCTGGGGTGTTTCAGCGGACATGATAAGATCTGGATTTCAGACAAATTATATCTGCGAAACATACAATCCTATTGGGGCAGGCAGAGACTAAGCAATGGGAGGGAAACAATTTCAATAAATACCCAGTGAAAAGCCACTAAAGAGGCCATTCCAAATACGTCACTTCTACTGCGTGGGATTAGTTGCCTCACCTAGCTCATGAGAGAGTTGGGCTAGAATCCCTAAGGCCCTTTTCAGTTGTCAAAGTTCTTCAGTTCCATGATCCAAGCAAGACTGCCTAAGGCCTAAAGCAGCATGCAGGCAAGGATAGTTTGATTCCAGCAAATGCTTTGCTGAAGGAGCTGCTAAATAGTCTTCAGCAGACCTGCAGGTACCAACAAAAGAAAGTCAGTTTTTCTCCCTTATTCTTACATTTAACGTGTTGGCAGGCATAGCAGCATTTGCCTTTTACATTTATTTATTGATTGATTGATTGATTGAGACAGAGTCTTACTATGCCACCCTTGGTAGAGCTCACAGCAACCTCAAACTCGGGCTTAAGCAATTCTCTTGCCTCAGCCTCCCAAGTAGCTGGGACTACAGGTGCCTGCCACAACACCTGGCTATTTTTTTTTGTTGTTGTTGTTGTTGCAGTTGTTATTGTTGATTTTAGCTGGCCCAGGCTGGGTTTGAACCTGCCAGTCTCAATGTATGTGGCCAGTGCCCTACCCACTGAGCTACAGGAAATGCCTTTTTTCTTTTTTTTTAAATCAAGATATAATTTACATCCTACAAAACTCATTGAAAGTATAAAATATAATGTTTTATAATATACAAGTATATAGTACACTTGTAGTCACAAAGTTGTGCAACTATAGACATTAATTCCAGAATATTTTCATCACTCCAAGAAGAAATGCCTTGTATGGGGTGCGAGGCAAAGCACTGCAAAGGGAGGACACTATCGTCCACTCTGAGTCCCCTTGGAAGCAAACCTGATTTGCATAAAGGTTGGTGTCAATATTTAACTTGTCCAACAAAGGACTGCTCCATGAAAAGGCTCTGCCTCTCCTCCCCAAAAGACACCAAGAGCCACTTAAAATGCAGGGACTTTGGAACCCTGCGGGAGGAATCGGGTCAATACTTCCCCCCATAGGTCAACGCCCACTCATCGATAGATGAGACGTTCATTCCTCGTTCCCACCAATGCCGCCTCACTCAAACAATATAAAAAGGGAGGAGATACCATGAGCCGAAAAGCTTATCAGGAATATTCATAGCCGGTTTAACAGGAATAGTCACAGCTGGAAAGCATTTAAGGGCGAGTAGGGCATTGTTACCCTTGGCTCCAGGAACTTGATTCCAGACACTAAAAACATCACACCTGTTATCAGAAAACCCCCACCCTAAACTCACCTGCAGGCCTATTCCCCTCTGCTTGTATTTAAATGGCTGTTGAAAAATAAAGTTTGGGGAGTTTGATCAGAATCCTGTCTTGCTCCGCATTCTTCTCGTGTCTCTTGTTCCCCTCTTTCACTCTCTCAGCTCCATATCCTAGGTCCCTGCTGAACTAGCCCCACGGGCCAGGGCAGTCACTATCCATTTCTCTCCCCCCAGATCATCCCTGGTGACCACTAACCTACTTTCCGTCTCTGTGGACTGGCCTGTTTGTGGATGTGTCATATAAATGGAATAATATAAGTGTCCTTTTGTGCCTGGTTTCTTTTACTCAGCACCAACTTTTCAAGGTTCATCTGTGTGGTAGTATAAGTCATACTTTATTCCTTTTTATGGTAAAATAATATTCCATTGCATAGATATGCCACATTTTATTTACTCATTTATCCTTTGATGGACATGTGAGTGGTTTCCACATTTTTTCAAGCACATTGAAACTTATCCTCTAGTTTATCAGAGGAAAGTTATTATGTAAGCTACCAATATTTGAATTTAAAAAGAAGTAGATCTTGGGGATAAAGAGAGGTATGGTCACCTGCAGACAGGAGCAATCCTGTCTTCATCTTTACTAACATTCATTCTGCTAGGTCTTACCACAGCTACTGCTAGGGCAACTAAAATGTTTGTACCTCCAAAGACTGTGTGACTTTAAGTGAAAATTTCTGAGCACCAAAGCCCATTCCATGGATTAAAAAATGCCACAGGATTAGGGGATAATCTTTAGCTTTCATGTTCTGCCAATGAAAGGAAATTGAGTTTGTAGATTCCCAGGCATGACAGAGACTGCATCCCAGCCTATATATGACCTGCTTTTCATTCAAACTCAGACCCATATGTATTGGAGTTGCAACTTTACTTCTTCTTTTCCAACAGTCTCACCTATTTCCTCATTGTATTTTTATGAGCTAGAAAAATGAAATATCATTGAAGTGTCATTGTTCATGTTACAATAAGACTCGCTATGTCCTTGTCTTTTCCTAAATCAAATTGAATGAAAAATAAGGCTAATAAAACATGTACCCAGTTGATATGAGACCTCTTCAGGCCTTCCTAAAGGTGGGGGGAGGGACTCAGATATATGTTATCTCCTTCTAGTCATTTAATGTACTTTTTAAATTTTCATACAGACCAGGAAAAAAAGAGTGGAGAGTCTTAAGGTTGAGAACTTTATCACCAAGAAAAAAAAAATGTACTTACTTAGTATATGCCAGAAAGAGAAATAAGTTCCGTGATCCCTCATAATGTAATTGAAAAGATATAAGCATTAAAAATCATCAGAATTAGGGCAAGCAGGATGACTCAAGCCTATAATCCCAGCACTCTGGGAGGCCAAGGCAGGCGGATTGATTAAGCTCATGAGTTCAAGATGAGCCTGAGCAAGAGCAAGACCCTATTTCTACTAAGTGAAAAACTGAGGCAAGAGGATCACTTTTGCCCAAGAGTTGGAAATTACTGTCGGCTATGACACCGTGGTACTCTACCCAGAGCAAGAGAATGAAACTCTGTCTCAAAAAAATAAGAATAATAATAATCAGAACTTGGCAGGGGCTGGAGGGAAGAAGAAATGGGGAGTGACCAATGAGTGTAAGGTTTCTTTGGGGCTGATGAGAAGGTTCTAGAATTAGATAGGCTGATAGAAGTTTCTAGAATTAGTTGCATGGCCTGTGACTATATTACAAATTACTAAAATGTGTACTTTAAAAGAGTATACATGGATTTTATGGTTTGTGATTTATATCTCAATAAACAAATTAAAATAACAATGACACATTATAGTAATTTTTAAGTAGTGAAAAAAAGCATGTCTGGTGGGTGGAGTACAGGAGAGGTTTTCTTTCAAAATAGAGTTTCACTACTGAGCAAAAACTCTAGTCCATTTCCTTGCACTGTTATTGTCACCACCCAGATTTGCTGAGGCTGTTCCCTAGCTCTGCCCACTGCAGGCCCAGCAGCAGGACTCTGCATCCTGACATCCCCAGATTTCCCTGGTTCAACAGATGCCTCAGACCACAGACCTCAGTGGGAGCTCTCTTAATGGTTTTGCCCCCAAGGATATGTGTTTCGAGAAAACGCTGCCTGGCTTCCAACGTGATTTGGAAATATGCCGCTGGCTGTGTTTTATGCATTTCATCAAGTGTTTTTAACTTTGTGCTAGCTGGGACCATGAAGGGCACAGTTTTAGAAGGTTGAAGTTAAATAATTTCATGCCAGAAAACTTTCAGCCAGGGCAGCCAAACAGCAAGCTGCTGGGCACTAGAGGTAGCTTCCCTGGGCCACTGGTAGAGTTCGTGGCTGGATAATAGAGTAGTTGAGTCCAGGATCTTTGGAGCCAAGCCAACTGATTGGTCATGTAGTCTTAGAATGTTAATTAGCCCCTTGAAATCTCAGTTTCCTGATCTGTAAAATGGGGATGATTTTATCTATAGGTAACCTATGGGTTTTGAGAGGATCACATGAGTAAATGACCATAAAGTGCTTAGACAGTGCTTAAGATGTGGCATCTGCTTTTGCATTATTATGACTTCCTGTGCTGTTGTTTTCTAACTGTTAAGGAAGGTGTTTGCCACATTGAACAACTTTCAAGGATGCTAGCAACTTCCAGGCTGGTATATTTTGATTGTCATCTCACTTAAGACACGTCACAGTCTAAAAGAAAGTGCAGCTAAGGAGTATGGATCCAGGGACATTCAGGGAAACTTAGTTGAGATTCTAAGATGAGACCAATAAACCAGTTCTTCGCATTCTGCCATTTTTCTTTGTCTTTAGCCTGTAACCAACCTAAGCCCAAGTTCCTCCTCCTCATGTTCTCAGAGAGCCACCCTAGATGTTTAGAAGCACAAAGAACACTCGTTTAAACTAGGAAATCCCCAGGCCTACCCAGGTCTACTTCCCCTGAGGCCTCTAGGGTGGGAATCTGCATTTCAGTGAGCTCACTCTGCCTCTTCTGTGAACTGGTGCATGAGAACCATAGCATTGGACTTGGGAAAACTGAACTGTACAGCCCAAGCAAGCACAAGAGTCAGTATTTGCACATGACAGGTGCTTGAGACATCTTTTTCCCTAATAAATAGGGAGAAAAGATAATAAAATTAACAAATAAACTTTTAAGGGCAAAATAAAAATCATGAATGAATGTATGAATGAATGAATGAATGAATGAATAAAGCAGCCACATGTATCTAGTTTCCTGGCCCTTCTTCCTCCTGTCCCAGAAAGGGGCAATCATTAACATTCATTGAGGGAATTTTTCCTCAGTGCAAAAGCAACATAAGATTGATGATTAAAACCTCAGAAACACAGAAAGCACTAAGGAAATACAAACAGAAATCACCACTCTGACTACAGTGTTGACAGTTTGTGAGGGTCCTTGTGGTCTTTTCTATGATACATATGAATACATGATTATTTAACAAAATATCATTATATTATACATTGAATACTCTCTTCTGAGCCTTTTTTTTTTTTTAACTTAGCAATGCATCATGAATATTTTCTCAGATCAACAAATTCTCCCTCACCACACCTTTAAATGGCAGCATAGTGTTCCATGAAAGATACACCATGATTCATTATCAAACATCCAAGCTCAACACAAGTAATTAAACACGGCAGATTCGAATTCATATGGATTCAGTGGACTCTGTCATTTTTTAAGTTCTACAGTTAACTTCAATCAGTAGCCAGGATTGATGGCCACCATGAAAGACTGCTTCTAGAATATTCTCAGGATACCTTTGGAGTTGAAATACAAATAAGGAAAATTTCCAGGACTCAAGAACATCTGTAAATCTGGGTTAGATAAACCGTTGATTCCAGGGTGAGCAGTGCTGTCACAAATCACAAGAGGAAAGAACACTGGTCCTCTTGCCACTGTCACAAGTGGACCAATCTGATCTAGGGCTACCATTTCTGATTAATAACCACCTTAGGAACTGGACAATGATGCTCTGCCAACCAGAATGGCTTATTATTTTTATTATTATTTTCTCTTGCTTGCTCTCATTTGGGCTCAGGTATAAAAGGAATTCCTATCATCTTAAAAATACATTCAAGAAAGCTGGGAGTTTATAAAATGGTGAGCATTTTAGTTTGATAATCTAATGCCCAAACCAGTTTCTTCTTAAATGGAGAACAAAGAAAGGCAATTTTTTTTTAATTTTTATTTATTTATTTATTTATTTTTTATTATAGATAAAAAATATGCAAGAAAGGCAATTTTTATTTTTTTATTTTTTGAGACAGAGTCTGAAGCTGTCACCCTGGGTAGAGTGATGTGGCGTCACAGCTCAGCAACCTCAAACGCTTGGGCGTAAGTGATTCTCTTGCCTCAGCCTCCCAAGCAGTTGGGACTATAGGCACCCGCCACAACACCCGGCTATTTTTTGTTGCAGTTGTCATTGTTGGTTAGCTGACCCAGGCTGAGTAAACCTGCCAACTTTGGTGTATGTGTCTGGCACCGTAACCACTGTGCTATAGGCACCGAGCCAAGAAAAGATAATTTTTAAAAATTAAAACTGATTCAAAGGGAATTGGCAAAAGGTCACTGAAGGTAGGATCAGTCTTGGTTGCCCTGCTATCCCCTGCAGCATCTATGGTGTTCTCCAATGGGTGAGAATGTTTGTTCAGTGAGTTCATGCCTGCATGAATAAATGAATAAATAAGGGAATGAATTAGGGGATGGCCCTCTATCCCATTTCAAGCTGTACAATATAAATGGTCTGAATTACCCTACTTTCCTGAAGATTTGGCCTTGGTCTCCAAAGAGCACCCCAGCAATAGCACCTCATTGCTTGAAAAGTCAAAATAGACAGTGCTTTTAGCCAGCCTTGCAATTCTATCCGCAGAACCAAAAACCCACAGAAATATGCTACCAGCCCAGTCTCGCCGCAGGAGGTTCACAGCAGAATGAAAGGCACGGCATTCTTTACCACTTGCTGTGGAAGGGCCATCTGCAAGGTCACACTAATTCATTCACTAGGAAACTGTGCCTGCCTTTAAACCCTGGGGTAGAAAAAGCCTCCTTTATTCTCCGGTCCCCTCGTCTACACTATTCCCAGCCTCTTGGCTCTGTGGGGTCAGCGGTGACCCCTTCCTTGGTACTAAACTGCATCACCCCACACAGAGCCCCAGCCTGATTTGCCAGGAAACTCACAGCAAGCGTCCCTCCCTGCACCTCCTTACAGATAAAAATAACAAAGTGATTGCTCTGCCACTAAGTTCTGCCAACAATTTCTTGGTCGCTGAGTCCCACTGTGGGGTCCAGAAGATCTTATAGCCACACTGGGGCATTTCAAACTCGAATGCCTTCCCACATCTGGGAACACTTTCCCTCCTGGCTGAACCATTTCCTGGTCCTGACTTTTACTTTCACTTTTGCTACAGCTAGATAATTATGTAAAGAAAAAATGTATAGTTTCCTTTTTTAAAAAATCCTATCGCTTCCTTTTTCATGCTGAACTACAAGGCCTCAACTGTTCTCACATTTTTCAAACATAAATACTCTTTTTAAAGTTTTTGTAGACTTAAAGGGTACGAATGCGGTTATTTTGCATAGATGCATTATGTAGGGGTGAAATCTGGACTTTTGGCGTATCCATGGCCTGAGTAGTATACACTGTGTACTCTAAATAAAGTGAGTCCTGCTCAGTATCTGCTTACCAATCTGCCTTGATTACTGGACTGTCTCCCTTCGAAGCCCCTCATGAGGACACCCCCTTCTGATTTCCCTAGCTGTGGCGCCCGGTGGCCACACACCTCCAAAATGGGGCTGGGGTTGACAACAACCATTTCCCAGCTTGTCTGGAAAGGCTGCATGTCTGTGTCCATCCTGCCGCTACAGAAAGATGATACTGTGTGCAGAAGGGACCAGTTCTTGAGGATGAGAATAATAAATAGTTCAAGTTTATGGTGTTCTGACCATGGCTGCACCCTGCTAAATGCCTCACAGGCATGAATTCACTTGTAACCTACTGTAACTATTTCCATTCTTCAGATGAGGAAACCTCACTCCAGGCACAGAGGTTAGGTGATTTGCCCAAGGCACCAGCACGAGAGGAACAGGGCTGGGATTCCAACCTAGGCCATGGGGCTGCTGCCACCTCTGCAGGAAGCAACTGGATCATGGCCCCCAGGCCTGGCGTGACTGAACTGTGGAGCCCTTGCTGACCTCAGGGATGGTTCACGACATTCACTGCTCGCCTCAATTTACCGCCCGTGTTTTCGTTCAAATCAACAAGCAGAAGAATGCTCTGCCATTGCTGCCGTCCAGAACACGGGGCCCACTCAGTGGCATGACTTTTCCCTGGACTGCCTCAACACCAAAAGAAAAAAAAAATTTTTGATAACAAAGTCACACATCTCCAACCCAGCAGAATATTTCTGTGAAGGCGGAGTAGCAGAAGTCAAAATCTACGAGAAGTCTGAAGGCCAGGTGGAGAGGGGCTGTGGAGCTGAGTCATTAGAAGGGGTTGTTTCTACGGGTTTCTAAGGCTGGCTTCAGACAAAAATGTGTAGCTTTCTGGGCCCCGAAACGCCAAGAGCATGAATCAGAGCATCTCTCAGGGATCCCTTTTGTCTGTTGTTCTTACAACACTCTGATTCTTTCTTGCATATGTGAGCACCCGATACCAAGATTTGGACGGGAAAAGCTGCAGAAAGAAATTGATCCCGATGCCAGAAACTAGTTTACAATGTGAGGAAGTGGCGCCCCCTAGTGTATGAACGGTCCTTCAGAAACCTGCACCAGGCTGGAAGCGGTGACCTTGAAAGCTGGGTGGGTGACTGAATGACCCATAGCCCTGAAGGACAAGGGAAGAAGAGAGACCTGTGCCCAGGAGTGGGTGACCAGTTCCTGCGGAAAAGGGTCCAGGAGTTCTGTGCTGCAGACCTCCTAATGCAGCTTCTCCAAAGACACAAAAACATACCAACCCATTTTGTATGTTTTATTTGCTCTTTTCCTCTGTAGCAGACACACCAAATACTAAAGAGAAACAGTTTACAGGATATGGCCACAGTGCCTGAAGTCCCGTTGTCCACATTTGTCAACACTTTCTTTCTTGGAGCCTGATCAGCTCCTCCCAGCGACCTCTGCAGATAGACAGGAATGCCCAGAATCCCCTTACCAGGGAAATGCTACAAACCCTGTTGAAAGCTGCCAAGGTCATTAGCCCACACTTTGGGTGTAAACATAAAAGACCAGCTGCATGGGGGGGGGAAAAAACTGCTCAAAATCAGGACTACCAGCCTCTGACCACAAGAAGAAAAGAAAAATCTTTTCCCTGCTGGAAAAGATTAAATCAAGTACGGGTTTTGTTTTGTTTTGTTTTTTGGAGAGGGCTCACTCTGTCACCCTGGATAGAGTGCCCTGGCATCATAACTCACAGCAACCTCAAATTCTTGGGCTCAAGTGATTCTCTTGTCCCCAGCCTCCTGAGTGGCTGGGATTTCAGGCACCTGCCACAATACCTGGCTAGTTTTTCTATTTTTAGTAGCGATGGGTTCTCCCTCTTGCTCAGAGTGGTCTCAAACTCTTGAGCTCAAGCAATCTACGCACCTTGGCCTCCCAGAGGCAAGTACAATTTTTAAAATAAACTCAGAGGAGAAAACAGCAAAATGAAAGAGAAAATTTGAGAAGAGTTTGCTCCAAGATAAATAAATCCTTGAGTAATGCAAACATTTCCTAGGACCTTTTTGTGTAACAAAATGCATGGCCCTGAACAGATACCATCTTTACTCTGTATGCTGCAAAGCTAAAAGGAAATTCCCCAGGCTGGTGAAAGTCTACATTGAAGCTAGTATTTGGAAGAAACTTCGGGAGTCCTCTAGTCCACCCATCAACCTTTCATGGAGCTCATTAACTTGAAGCAATTGTCAGAAGCTGAGTGTTACCAGAAACCACAGAAAATATCTCCCCTTTATGGGACACGATAGTTAACAAGTGACAGGATCATATGTAATCCTTTTTTGCACTGACTATAATATTGATACATGCTTATTGTAGAAAAATACAGAACATGGGTTTGTAATCTTTCCCTCATGTTATAAGATATTTTTATGTCATTAAATACTTGCTTAAATCTCATTTTAATGGCTACATAATATGCCATTTTAAAAAGGCCATTTTCTTACGCTCACACATGTGCTTGCAATTTTTTGCTGTTTTAAAGCAAGTGTAACAAACATTTTGCACATTAGCCTTCATTAGATTTCTAACTAGTATAGCTTGGAAGGGTTCTTTTTTTTTTTTTGAAACAGAGTTTTACATTTGTCACCTTAGGTAGAGTGTCATGGCATCCTGGCTTACAGCAACCTCAAACTCTTGGGTACAAGAGATTCTCTTGCCTTAGCCTCCTGAGTGGCAGGGACTATAGGCGCCCACCACAACACCCAGCTATTAGAGATGGGGTCTCACGCTGCTTAGTATGATCTTAAACCCATGAGCTCAGGCAATCCACCCACCTCGGCCTCCCAGAGTGCTAAGATTACAGGTGTGAGCCACAGAGCCTGGCCATTTGGAAGAGCTCTTTCTAGATTAAGAGGAAAAGTCACTTAACTTCATTTTTTATGTACATGCAGTGGCGGGTCCAATGCTGTCACCCTAGTAATTGCTGCCACAGCATATGCTTTCTTTGTAAAGAAAATAAAACAGTGGGTAGCGCCCGTAGCTCAGTGGGTAGGGCACCGGCCACATATACGGAGGCTGGCCGGTTCAAACCCACCCCAGGCCAGCTAAAACAACAGTGACAACTGCAAAAAAAAGGCCAGGCATTGTGGCAGGCTAGTCCCAGCTACTTGAGAGGCTGAGGCAAAAGAATCACTTAAGCCCAAGAGTTTGAGGTTGCTGTGAACTGTGACACCACAGCACTCTACTGAGGGTGACATAGTGAGATTCTGACTCAAAAAAAAAAAGAAAAAAGAAAAGAAAAGAAAGAAAAGAAAAGAATGAGTAATAATTGTTTTGAATTGAAGGTCAGCATAAACCAAAAAGTTAAGATTAGGTGTCTGGGTTTTTGCTCCCTCTGGCCCTGCCCTATAGCCTTGGACAAGTGCGTTTGATTCGGCCTCAACTGTTAAAATAACTGATTTTAAAACAATTTGAGTTTGTGCATAATAATAGCAGAGTGTTGAGTCTTTTTCTTACTTCTATGGGACACAATTCTTTTTTCCTATCCACGTTTTCTGTTCTTGCACAACAGAAGGTATGGCAGTCACACAGCTGGGAAATTGCCGCTGGTTACCACCCTGAGACCTTCCATATAGGGCCCTAGCCCGGCTTTGCAGTGATTTGTCTGCAAGCACCGGGGGATCCACAAGCAGGCGGAAGGGAGGTTTGACTGCAGAGGCATCAGGCTTTGGGCTTCCTCTGTGTTTCTCCCTTTGCCCTCAACACCAAAATACATTGGCATCAAAACCCCACCCCCAGGAACACACCCTGAGGGATTCACTCATGCAATTGCCCAGAGCAGAAAGAGGCTGGACTTGCCGTGGGGTGCCAGGGTTCGACATGCAGATTGCCATTTCCTAAATGAGCTGCCTAAACAGGATCTGAGATGTTCACCATCTACAAAATGGGGGCATACCAGGCCTACCCACCTCTTAGAGCTATCCTGATACTCAAAGTAAAAATGAAACTGTATTATGTGCATCCACTTAATAAATCCTGAAATTCAAACAACCATAAATTAATCTTTTGGAGATATCTAAGGGGCTGGAGTGAAACAGAGTAAATACAAAATATTAATAAATAGAAGGCATCTCCCTGCTGCTATACAACTTAATAGTTTTCTGGTATTTAATTTTCAATGCAGTAGAGGATCTAGAGTTTCCCAAGTGTGCGTGACCCCAGAACATTTTATTTGTATTATATCTATTAATACTCATCTTTTGGGAAACACAAGTTTTGCATTTGATTTTCTGTAGAATTTAATGTCTACAGAGGCAAGCATTTTCTCTGTCTTGTATTCTGCTGTACTTTCGGGGCATAAAACAGCTGCCTACTCATAATAATTGTTCAATAAAATATGTTAAATAATGTATTGAAAATGTTTCATCAGGCTTATTTGAAAATGGTCTCCAAAAATAGTTTTCAGAGTGAAGTTAAAAAAAAGGTTTTTTATGCACTGCTACTGACAGTACAAATTGGTTAAAACTTTTTAAGACAACTTGGCCTCATGCATCAAAGGCATTTTAAGCATTTTAAGAAAAATGCTCATACTATCTCATCAAGTTGTGCCAGTTCTGGAAATCTATTTGGAAATTATCCTAAATAGATTTTTAAGTGTTTCTGAAGATGCTTAGGAAATTCAGTATTGTTTAAAATGACAAAAAAAAAAAAAAGGAAATCATTTGAATTATGTTCAATAATCATGGAATGATTAAATCACATAATATTCACTTGATGGGTTATCCTGCAACCACTATAAAGGTGCTTATGAGAATTTTATAACTTAGAAACATGTTTATATTGTAGGCATGAATTCACAGTCCTCGTGTAATTTTGTATCCTTTTTCCTTATGTTAAAGAAAAAGGTAGGACCAGGCCAGGTGGCTCAAGCTTATAATCCCAGCACTCTGGGAGGCCCAGGCAGGTGGATTGCTTGAGCTCAGGAGTTTCAGACCAGCCTGAGCAAGAATGAGATTCCATCTCTAAAAACAGCCAGGCGTTGCGGAGGGTGCCTACAGTCCCAGCTACTTAGGAAGCTGAGGCAAGAGGATCACTTGAGCCCAGAAGTTTGAAGTTGCTGTGAACTATGAAGTCATGGCACTCTACGGAAGGTCAAAGTTTGACTGGAAGGAAGGAAGGGAGGGGCAAGATACTAAATTGTACACAGACTGTGAATCTGTATGTATGATAAAAGCAAACAAAAATAAAGAACTAACATTATTGAGTGCCACTCTGTTGGGAAGTTGTTCTAAGTTCCTTACAAATATATTAATTTCTTTAACAAAGTCTTCCTTGCATTGCTTTAACAAGTGTCATTAAATAAATTTTTCTGTAACAAGGGGCAGTCATGGCCCAGATAAGGGAGACGCTGTGCAAAGCTTCTGGGGGTTTTGTTTGTTTGTGATTTTTTGTGTTTTTGTTTTTGTGTGAACGACCATGGATGCAGGCTTTGGCATGCTAGGAAGGGATAATGATGCCTGTGATGCGGTAATAATTGTAAAATGGACAAAAGGCCACCTTATTTATCTAAATGCAAATTTTAAACAAGGAAAAGCAAACCCTTTCTACAGTAAGAGCCGCTGAGTAACCTAAAAATTTCATTTTCAGGTCCACTATCTGGGTAGCTCCACTACTAAGAACTACAACTCCCAGCGTGAGGGAGGCCAATGCGCATGCGTTTTGACAACTTACGCCTACATTTCCCAGAAAGCCAAGCGGCTACGCCAACGCGCGCGTGCGCCCTTGCGCATCTCTTCCTTCCCACTAGGGTTTGACCTACAGTCACTCGGGAGAAGATGGCAGCCTCAGCAGTGTCCGGGATCTCCCGGCAGGTGAGAACGGTGATTCTAAAAGACAACAGGAGGATTCCTCCTGCAGCGACTAGTACCAGACCCCGAGCACCAGGGTGCAAGGCTACGACCAGGAAAGCCTAGTCGTTGTTGAAGATCGTGGGTCCCAGCGAGTGGGGGCGACGTAAAGAGACCCAGCTTTTATCCCCCTCCCCCTGGACGCCTGTGGGGCGGTGGGAGCGGGGCTGAACGTGCGGTGACCTTAACGTCCTCCGAGCACAGCCCCGGGAAGCACCTGACTAGAAGGGTTCGGGAGGGGGCTTCGGGCTTCCCTGGACTCTTAAGGAAAGGACACGGCCTAATCCCGAAGTCAGCTTCCTTTGCCATTGTGATAAACCTGTCAGTGATTACTAATAATGCTGAGGAATATTCGTAAAGCACATCTCACTGTTTTATAAAGAAAATGAGAACGTTTAAGTGACTTGTCCTTGGTTGCTGAGCCAGTAAGTGGTAGAGTTGAACCCACAATCACACAGAAAATGGAGTTGGAAAATAATTTGTGTTCTTAGTACGGCATCTTACGACGCTTTACGTATTGGAACCCAAAATCTTTTAATCCTCACAACCAGTTTTGGTATAGTATGTTCCAGATCTAGAAGTATTTGAAGGTGACCTGCAGGTGCCTTTTAAATCATGGATTCCAACTCCATAGTTGGATGCCTTTTGATAGGCAAGACAATTTCTCAGAACTAGGTCCTCTTGTAAGATCAAACTGTTTGCTGCAGTACCCAAATAATTAGTCTTTTATTTTCAGATACCATTTGAATACCTAAGAAGGTACATCTGGTGCAAATCACTGCTGGAATCCTTTGTTTTTTTGTTTTTTGGGGGGGGTTTGCAGTTTTGGGCTGGGGTTGGGTTTGAACCTGCCACCTGTGGCATATGGGGCCGGCACCCTACTCCTTTGAGCCACAGGCACCGCCCGGAATCCTTCCACTTTTATTGAAGTCCCACTCAAGGGTGTGGTGATATTAGTGCCAAAAATTTTGTTAACTATTTTTGAAAAGTGCACTCCCTGAATGAAGTGTTTTCTCTCTCATATGGGTGTGCTAGCCTCTGCCCATTCCTAGCAGACTAGGACCTTGATGGGAAAGCGATTTCCCAAGCAATTTAGGATGATTCTCACTAGGGAAATTTGCTCCCAGGTAATAAACAGTGGCTCTTCCTCATGTAATCTATGTGATGATACAAAGAAACATACAAAACTAGTTCTGCAGAAAGTAATATAAAAATTTAATCTTGGGCAGCGCCTGTGGCTCAACGGAGTAGGGCACCAGCCCCATATGCTGGAGGTTCAAACCCAACCCTAACCTCCCCACAAAAAAAAATACTGCAAAAATAAATAAATAAGAATTTAATTTCATTGGATTTTTTTTATTGTTTTAAAGGTGCGATGCTTCAGTACCTCTGTGGCTAGGCCATTCACCAAGCTTGTGCGGGTATGTTAATTTATTTGCTTTTATAATTGTAAAGCAGGTGAAAGTGTGAGTCAAACAACAATACAGTTAGGGCATGTATGATTACTGTCTAACCTTTCTGCATTATATGTAGTTCCCAAAACATGATGTGTACATGAGATGGGGAAAGGAATGATGTTGAGTGCTTGCTATGTGGCAGGCTTGTGCTTTGACTTTGAGAACTGTTGTTTGATTTTCCATTAACTCTCCAAAATAGGTAAGCTAGTGTTGACCTTTTTTTTGGAGACAGAGTCTCACTATGTTGCCCTTGGTAGAGAGCCATGGTGTCACAGCTCACAGCAACCTCCAACTCCTGGGCTTAAGGGATTCTCTTGCCTCAGCCTCTGAGGTAGCTGGTACTATAGGTGCCTGCCACAATGCCTGGCTATTTTTTGTTACAGTTGTCACTGTTGTTTAGCTGGCCCGGGCCAGGTTTGAACCCGCCACACTTGGTGTATGTGGCTGGCACCGTAACCACTGTGCAATGGGTGCCAAGCCAGTATTGACTTTTTTTAACGAAAGAAACAAGTGCAACAAATAAAGTGATGTGTTCGAGTTCTCAAAGTAAGTTATGAATACAGGAGTTGATACTGAAATCAATTTATCTTGGTTTCTGTTATAATCCTGTCATATTTCTCTTGTGTTCCATCTTGCCTTCAACCTAACTGGTAAGGAATGTGCACACTTTCTCCAAAGAAAATCCACCGGGCACCAAAAAAACTCATCATTTCAAGGATTTGCCAGTTCCTTTTCAAACAAAAAGTAGTCTAGTTGACCCCTGGTGAAGAGAACTATTCATGATATATAATAAATAAAGTTCATCAGAAAGACCCCAGAAGTGGTGGCTAACAGCTCGTAACAACCCTTTTAGAATAAGAAGTTGGACTCCATTTCCATGGGTCACTTTGTAATTCTTTTTTAAAAGTCTCTGTATGACAGAGAATTTAATTCAACTCATGGGGAGCAGGAAGTTCATTTGGCCCACAGGCCCAAAGATGTGCTGACCTCTCTATCCCACCTAACTCTCTACCCCTTTCCCTCAATCAACAGTGAACCAGTCTTCCCCTTGGAAAAACAGTGTAAGAGAAAGATCAAAATACCAGATTATGTCCTTAGTGAGTCACATCAGGTGGAATTGAGAAAATTTTTTTTTTTTTTTTTTTTTTGAGAGTGAGTCTCATTCTGTGCCCTGGGTAGAGTACTATGGCATCCTAGCTCACCGCAACCTCAAACTTTTAGGCTCAGGCAGTGCTCTTGCCTCAGCCTCCTGAAGTAGCTGGGACTACAGGTGCCTGCTAGTTTTTCTATTATTAGTAGAGATGAGGTCTTGCTTTTGCTTATGATGGTCTCAGACTCCTGATCTTAGGCATTAGGCATTTGAATACCTAAGAAGGTACATCTGGTGCAGATCACTGCTGGAATCCTTTGTTTTTTTGTTTTTGGGGGGGTTTTTGCAGTTTTGGGCTGGGGCTGGGTTTGAACCTGCCACCTGTGGCATATGGGGCTGGCACCCTACTCCTTTGAGCCACAGGCGCCGCCCGGAAGGAAGCACTCTGGGAGGATAGATGTGAGCCACTGTGCCCAGCGTAGAAAAATAATTCTTATACTCCCACCTTTATTACCAGCCCTAAAGCTCTCAAAACCACTAGTAGTGGTCTCATTTTATCCTTCCTGTAAGAACTTATAAATCCCCCAAACAGTGATAAGGAATAGATAGTCTTCCCATTTTATAATGGGGAAACTGGGGCTCAGAAAATTTGCCCAAGGTTTTATTCAGCTTAGTCTTAAAGCTGGACTGGAACTAAACCTTTCTCACTCAAAGCCTAAACTTTCCCACTACGGTATACAGCACCACTAAGCATATGTAGTAATAATATTGATGGTAGTGTATACAAAAAAGTATATATTTGATTGTGAAAAATAGTTCAGGCATCAGACACTTTGTAAATTGCTAAAGGGCTCTATTAAATTGAACATTGGTAGGGAGGCTCTATAAGAAATTTATAGTACTACTGTGAATTATATAAAGGTGTATTTTCGTTTCATAAACACCTATTTTCTGACTCAGACATGTTCAAAACTGCCTGCTGTCAGTGTTTAATACTTCCCATACTTAGAATTAAATAGTTACCATGTTCAAAGAAAGCATAAACTCACCTCAGAATTAAATTTAAAGTACAGGTGATTGAATTGTAGGTAAGTGGGGCTGGAAGGGACTGGCGGCATTATCTACTAACGCCCCTTATTTTACAGATGAGGAATTGGAGGTTCAGAGGTTGAGTGACCTGGCCAAGGAAGTAGCCTTAATTTGTTGCCATTTTAGGACAGCTCTTTGAAGACATATTTAAGCAATTTTGTGTTACAAGAGATATGTTTTAAATTATAAACTTTGAGTTCTGCTGTTAACCATATTATGTTGTCTTAACTGATTTTCCTTTTTCCTTCCTTCCTTACCCCACCCTTTTTTTTTTAAGCCACCTGTTCAGATATATGGTGTTGAAGGTCGCTATGCCACTGCTCTTTATTCTGCTGCATCAAAACAGAATAAGCTGGAACAAGTAGAAAAGGAGTTGTTGAGAGTATCAGTAAGTAGCTTTCTTTTTCATTACATGTTAAGTTCCTATTTATATATTTTTCATTTATTTCTGCAGTCCTAGTGAAGTAAATACATACCACATATCCTATGAGAAAAAGACCTGCAAAAAACTATTTTCATTAGAAACCAAGATTTCAGGTGGAGGTAGAAATATAAAATAGAAATATAACATGGTAATTTAAGAAAAATCACCATTTCAGAAGACATTCAAAATCACATTCAAAAATCTAAGTTTGTGGGGTGGTGCCTGTGGCTCAAAGGAGTAGGGCACCGGCCCCATATGCCGGAGGTGGCAGGTTCATACCCAGCCCCACAAAAAAAAAAAAAAAAAAAAATTTGTGACCCAGGTACTTTCAAAATACTCTTTAGAATATATTATGATTTTTTTTTTTTTTACTGAGGATTTATTTTCCTTATGAAACCTTTTCCTTATTTTTATTTATTATTTTGATCCCAAGATGTGAGGGGAGCAGACGTGCTGGGCAGCAAAATGAGTAAAGGTGTGAGCTTTGTGATAATTACAGAGAATTGACAGGGAAAGACTGAGAGATTGAGGGGGATCATACTTATTTTTACTTTTTTTTCATGAAGAGTCAATAAACTGAATTAACAGAAGCCTGCAATGTAACTGAAGCAGGAAAATCTCTGCTTTGGTTTTCACTGTATTTCCTAGTTAGTGAGTCACCCCACATTTCGCTGTTTCCCGCTCCTCTGACTTTCTGGTTACCACCTGTGGCAGTAAGGTCTACATTAAAGACGGGAAGGCAGAGACAGCCTAATGTACAGTCTCTTCAGTTACAGCTTTGTTCTTTCCTGAGTTTATATGTTAATATCTTTCATTTTTTTCAATCGACATACTTGTAAAGTTTTTTATTTGATTCATTTTAAGCTTGTATTAGAACATTTGCCCTAACAAACAATAATTTTAGCTCGAGACTCCTAGCTTTATCCAATGCTCTCTGTAGATAATGCTTAAGGTCTTAGCTGGTCTTATCAACCTTGTGACCTCAGAAAGACATAGGCCCAGCCTCACTGTGGGGATGGGTGAGTAGCAGCAGATAAGATGTCATACAGGCATTATGGAGGTGGTGATTATTGTCTGCTACTTGGTCGTGCCCATCTTAAACCCAAACAGAGGATGACCTGAGTTGTGGACATTAGAATGGGGCTTGGACAAGACCTGGGAGTTGGTCAAAACATAGAGAAAAAGAGGCCACGTGCGGTGGCTCATGCCTGTAATCCCAGCCCTCTGGGAGGCTGAGACAGGTGGATTGCCTGAGCTCACGAGTTCCAGACCAGCCTGACCAAGAACAAGACCCCCATCTCTAAAAAATAGCTGGGTGTTGTGGCAGGCGCCTATAGTCCCAGCTCCTCAGGAGGCTGAGGCAAGAGAACTGCTTGAACCCAAGAGTGAGAACATCATTGTATCCTGTATAAAATCATGGTACGATGTATTCTTAAAGGCAGTCAGAGAAAACTGATTATATTTTCTGTCTCAAAAAAAAAGAGAGAGAGAAAGGAGGAGGCAGTTACCTTAACACTTTATAAATCAGCAGTTTTGGGCACTGAAAGGGAAGTGTGATACTATAGAATTGTCACACTAGCTGTCCAGAGGATGCTGCTCCAGAGGATGCTGCTGCAGACACAGGTAAGGAACATGAAAGACTGGTCTAATTACACAGTGTTTTTAGTTTGTAAATGCTTGCAATTTTTATGGAACAACATTGTTTCTGTGGGGCCACTCAAGTGAAAATTTTAACTTTGGATGGAGGTGTGACAGAAACCTGGAGCAGAGACAGAAGGATTCCGGCCAGGCGCCCAGGAGGAGGTGCTAGCAGAGTAATTGAAGGGTGAAGAGAAGTGTGTAACTGAAAGGGATCTGACTGGAGACGGCTGGGGTTGGTCCATGGGAACTCTGACCTGATGCCCAGGGCAGCATGGTGCTGGAGGCTGCTTTTGGTCACCAGAGGCGTTTGTGACATACAAAGTGAAGACTGAATGGTCTCCCTTGGTTGTCACTCTCTTCCACCCCCAGGCTCACGGAGGCTGGGTTGGGTCACTGAGCTTTGTAAAAGGCAGGACAGAACCAGGGTCAGGTGGGGGCAGAGAGGCCCCACCGAGGGAATGGCAAGGGCACCTGCGCAGTCACAGCACCTTTTGTATGTCTGCTCTTGAGGAATAGCATCTCTGGAAAAACCAGTGTATCACCTGCATTAAATACATTTAAATATGCAGGCAATTGAAGCTTTTGGCTGCTTAGTTTTTTATAGTCTTTCTTGAAAGGTAAAAATAAATTTAAGCAACTACATAAAGTATTTTTAAGTTTTTTCAGAGAACATTGTATCCTGTATAAAATCATGGTGTGATGTATTCTTAAAGGCAGTCAGAGAAAATTGATTATAAATGTCATGTGTTCTCATTTGAGTGTCAGTGTAATTCATAAAATGCGCAAGAAAGTGTGTGTATGGCACATCCTTCATGTGCTCTAAGGAAATGAAGAAATTTTTTTTGTTACGTTTAGCAACTCCTGAAGGAACCTAAAATGGCTGCTTCTATTTTGAATCCCCATGTGAAACGTTCCATTAAAGTG
>CAUYPK010023326.1:0-16356 GCA_963574355.1 Loris lydekkerianus
GATGTGCGATCTCCAACCTTCTCTCCTGGTATAGCTCGAATCCTCCAGGTTACTTACTAAATTTCCATCCTTTAACTCTCCTTCTGGACGGGAGCCTCTGTGAAAAGCTGGCTTCAGTCCGCCATCTTGTCTCCCCCTCTACCACTTTTTAAGGCTCAGTTCAAATATCATCTATCTCTTCCAAGAACCCTTCTCTTAACTCTCTCCCACCCCTCTCCTTAGCCTCCATAATATCTGGGAATATCTATTATTATACCTATATATTACATATACATTTGAATCATCATCATCATCTTAGATATTTGCTTCCATCTGTGCTAGATATGTGCCCCCTTTAGGCAAGAGACTATGTCTTTGTCATATTTCTAATCTCAAGGTCAAGCACAATGCCTGCCGCACAGTGAACACTCAATAAATGTTCTGTAGGGGTTGTGCATCTAAGCCCCCAAATTTCTTATTTGGAATAAATCAATGTAATTACCAATTTTAGGTCCCTGCTTCACCAAGCTAGAAGAAAGTGGACACTTCATCCTTTCTTAGTTTTTCTTTCCTCTTCCTGGAAGTCATCTCAAAGTCCAGGATCTCATAATACACCAAAGCACTATGTGTAGGGGGCTCTGCCTTAGTGACTGATAAGATACCTGATGTTCCTGCCACACAGCTGCTTCTGACACCTCTGCAGCAGGCTTGGGATGTGGGAATTAGATGTATCACCCGACCATTCTTCTCTGAAGACTTGTCTCACCCTGGGGAACCCTTACAGAGAGCAGAGCCTGGATCTGCCCCTCCAGGAAGACAGTTCTCCAGCACCTCCCTCTCCCTCTAACCAAGGCCATCTCCTTCTCTTCTAGAGGTGTGCCACTTCTCCAGGACTTACTGTCTAGATAATACAATCCTCTTTGCCTTTTTACCTCCTCAGCAAACCCTCTACACTCCCAAGGGCTTAGACTTTACAAGAGAAAAAGCCAGAAATCCATACTGGCTTCCTCTGCTTTCAGGCCTAAGGGGAATTTTGCCTGAGTACAGGTGGAATCTTACAATGGAGTACAGATCACCTACCCACTCAAATGGGAGGAAAGAAAGGAAAGAAACTGCAAGAATACACATCTCAGAATAACCAATCTCTCTTTGGGGTTGACTATGTTAATTAACTGACAAAATGAAAGAAGGAATGATCAAAATGCAAAGCATCTAGGCAGAGAGAGTGTGAGTAAGTAGAGTATTAACCATCCATCCTAGAGGGAGCATTGGTGGCGAACAGATCACCTCCTCTCCTAAATGTAGGAGGAAGAACAGGAATAACACAGGCAGGTGAACTCCAAGGATCATTTTGAAACCTTCAGCATAGGTCATCAATTTTAAACTATTGATTTGAAATCCTTCTCTAAAGCTTAGACTGATGTAAATTTCACCCTCTGTTGTTGGGCCCTGCCATGTGCCTGAGGCCTAGTGCAACTTCCTTAGCCTGACTAGAAGTAGATCCATCGAGCTACTTCTGTGTAGCAATGACTCAGCAAGGCCCGGCCTGAAACTGCCTCTACCTAAATACAGCCAAGGTGGTACCATTCCATTGGCCCAACCCTGTCACGCACCTCATCCCCCGCCTCCTTTCCCCACCCCTTCCCCATGCTCTATATAAGTGGCTGCTTGACACAATAAAGTTTAGTTCCTGCTTAAAAAAAAAAATAAATGAAATCAGAAATGAAGAACAAAGAGAGGGATGGAGGGAGGGGAATGGGGCTTTGGTGTGTGCCACACCTTTTGGGCGCAAGACATGATTATAAGAGGGACTTTACCTAAAATATGCAATCAGTGTAACCTGGTTTATTGTACCCTCAATGAATCCCCAACAATAAAAAATAAAGAAATAAAAATAAATAAATAAATAAAAATAAAAATAAATAAAAAATAAAAAATAATAAAAAAAAATTTTAAAACCCCCTCAAAAAAATTTTTTTAATTTTGAAAAGTAAATTACTAGACATGTTAATTACATTGATGGCTTAGTAGCATACAATGTGAAGCAAAAAAAAAAAAAAAAAAAGAAAGAAATATGTATATATATGTGTGTGTATGTTCCTAAAGGTCAATTGACATCCAAATTGACGATCAAAGAACAACAAAAAAAACCCACCAATCTAAACATAACAGTTGCAGAGTGATACTATAAAATGATCTATCATACATGTAGTCCCAGAAGGAGAGGGGTGATAAAATCATTCAAAAAAACATTTGAATATACAATGACTAAGAAAAATCCCAATTTTAATAAATGACATCAGGGCATATATTCAAGAAATTTAGCAAATCCAAAACCAGGTTCAATTTTTAAAAAATTATATCTATGCCCATTAGAGTAAAACTAGTAATAACTAATAATACATAGAAAATATTAAAAAACATCCAAAATGTAGAAAAATCATCAAGGATAACAAAAGAACAAAAGGTAGAAAAATTTTGAAATATTTTTTCAGTGCTAAAAAGAAAAAATAAAAGTCTCTTATTTTTGATATTACTTATTGGAGAGCTCTCTTTTTTTCTTAGTTTACCTAAAGGTTTTTCAGTTTTATCTATCTTTCTTAAAAAATCAAAGTTTTGTTGTTTTTTAATTTTTTTTCCTATTCTGATTTATTTCTACTCTGATCTTTATTATTTCCTTTCTTCTGCTAACTTTGGGTTTAGTTTATTCTTCTTTGTCTAGTTCTTTGAATTGCAATATTAAATTGTTTATTTGAGATCTTTCCTCTTTTTCAATATAGGTTTTTCTCACTGTACTTAGTACCGCTGTAATAGCATTCCATAAGTTTTTTGCATGCTGTGTTTGGTTTTTATTTGTCTTCAGATATTTTTAAATCTTTTTTATTACCTCTTTCACCCAGCAGTTGTGCAAGAGTGTTTAATTTGTTTAGTTTCTGTGCACTTGTGAATTATCCCATTTTCTTCCTGTTATTAATTTCTAGTTTCATTCTGTTGCAAGTGGGAAAGCTTCGTGGTACAATTTGAATCTTTTTAAATTTTCTAAGAGTTGTTTTGTGACCTAACACATGATCTATCCTGGAGAATGTCCTTAATGCACTAGAGAAGAATATGTATTCTTCTGCTGTTAGGTGGAAAGTTCCATATATCCTACTAAGTGCATTTGTTTCTTTATTGATTTCACTGTTTCTTTATTGATTTTCTGTTTGGATATTCTACCCATTATTGGAAGTAGAATATTAAAGGCTCCTACTGGTCTCCTGCTATTGTATTGTTATTATTTATAATAACTATAGTCAGTATTATTAAGTTAGTTACTATTTTTATGTAGTATCTTTTTTCATTCTTTCAATTTCAGCCTGTGTATGTCCTTGAGTATAAAGTGAAATAAAAAGAAATGAAAGAGGAAACATCAGAATGGATGTCTGAAAAATAAAAAGGATTCTAAAAGACAATTATGAGCAGTTACATATCAAGAAGTTGAGTAATCTAGAAGACATGAATAAATCCCTAGAAACATCCAGTCCACCAAGACTGAATCAAGATTCAAGGCAATACCTATCAAAATCCCAATAAAATTTTTTTGCAGATAGAAGAAACAATCCTGTAATTTGTAAGGAACCACAAAAGTTCTTAATAGCCTAAATAATCTTGACCAAAAAAGAACAAAGTTGAAATTATCATATTTTCTTTTTTCAAATTATACTGCAAAACTATGCCAGGCAGAACTCAGTGGCTCACGCTTATACTCCATCATTTTGGGAAGCTAAGGTGGGAGGATCACTTGAGGCCAGGAGTTCAAAATCAGCCTGAATAATGTAGAGAGATTTAGTCTCCCCCCCCCAAAAAAAAAAAAAAATTAAAAATTAGCCAGGTGTGGTGGCACACACCTGTAATCCCAGCTACTCAGGAGGCTGAGGCAACAGGATTGCTTCAGCACAGGAGTTTGAGGCTGCCTTAAGCTATGATCATGCCACTGCATTCTATATTGCATAAAAGAGCAAGATCCTGCTTTAAAATATATATGCATTAAAACAATATGGTACCAGGGAAAATGACATGTAGGCTCTTGGAACAGAATAGGGAGACCAGAAATTATCAAATGCATATACCACCGACTAACTTTTGAGGAAAGCACCAAGAATATATATGGGGAAAGGATTAATTTTTCATGCTGTTTGGAAAACTGCATATGCAAAAGAACAGAATTTTGTATTTTGAAACAGTCAGATCAAAACAGACAAAAGAATGAAATGTAAGACCCCAAAACTCAACTTCTAGAAAGAAAATAGAGAAAATTTTCTTTTATATTGAGGTTGGCAATAATTTTGTAGATCTGAAACCCAAACCATAGGCAACAAAACAAGTAGGGGTACTTGTTAAACTAAAAGCTTCATCACAGCAAAGAAAACAGTCAATAAAGTGAAAAGGTAACCTACAGGATGGCAGGAAATGTTTGCAAACCATATGTCTGATAATGATTTAATATCCAAAATACATAATGAATTAATACAAGTCAATGAGAATTCAAATAACCTGATTGGAAGTTTACCTGATTGAAAAATAAACAAAGCTTGAATAGCTGTTTTTATTTTCCAAATAAGACATACAGATGATCGGTCGGTATGTATATGAAGAAGCAACATCACTAATCATCAGGAAAATGTAAATTAAAACCACAATGAGTTATAGCTTTCATGTGAAAGCCATAAATTAGTTTCATGGTAGGGCTGAGTACAATGGGTACTTTTTCTTCCATTCTTGGGATACTTTACTAAGAAGAATATTAGTATTCTTGTTCCAGCTCCATCCATGTAAACATGAAAGAGGTAAAGTCTCCATCTTTCTTTAAGGCTGCATAATATTCCATGATGTACATATGCCACAATTTATTAATCCATTCGTGGATCGATGGGCACTTGGGCTTTTTCCATGACTTAGCAATTATGAATAGGGCTGCAATAAACATTCTGATACAAATATCTTTGTTGTGATGTGATTTTTGGTCTTCTGGGCCTAGTAGAGGAATTATAGGATTGAATGGCAGATCCATTTTTAGATCTCTAAGTGTTCTCCATACATCTTTCCAAAAGGAATGTATTAATTTGCATCAATAGGGGGAAGGAGGAAAGGGAGGGGAGGGAGGGGGGATGGGGGCAGAGGGAGGAGGATTGGTGGGATTACACCTGTGGTGCATCTTACAAGGGTATATGTGAAACTTAGTAAATGTAGAATGTAAATGTCTTAGCACAATAACTAAGAAAACACCAGGAAGGCTATGTTAACCAGTGTGATGAAAATGTGTCAAATGGTCTATGAAACAAGTGTATGGTTCCCCATGATCACATTAATGTACACAGCTATGATTTAATAAAAAAAATAATAATAATAAATAAAAAATAAAACCACAATGAGATGCCGTTCCCGTTGAGGATGACCATTATAAAAAATGTAACAAATGTTGGTGTGTGGATAAAAGGCAACCTTGTACATTATTTGTAGAAATGTAAATTGGTATAGCCATTATAAAAAAAAAAAAAAAAAAAGAAAAGAAACCCACTGGAATTTCCTAAATTTTCTCAAATTTGCTCAAAAAATAAAAAATAAAACTATAAAATAACCCAGCAATCCCTATTCTGGTGCTTATCTGAAGAGTACAAGATGTGTATCTTCAAGAGATATCTGTAGTCCTATGTTCACTACAGCATTTTCACAATTGATGAGATATAAAATAACCTGTGCTCATCAATGGATGAATGAATAAAGAATCTCTCTATATATATCTATAGAGAGAGAGCATATGTGTAGAGAAAGACACACTGTATAAACCATACCTACAATGGACTATCATTTAGCCTTTTTAAAGAAAGAAATGCCATCATTTGTGACAACATGGATAAAATCTGGAGGATAGTATAAGTGAAATAGTCTGAGAGACTCTTTCTCTAAAAAAACAAACAAACAAACAAACAAAAAAACAACATAAGACCAAGTAAAAAAAAACTCAGAAAACATAAGTTTAAGGAACTTATTCCCAGCATATCTGTACTTCAAAAAAACACTAAGCTAAATTTCAGGTCATAGGAAAATTATAGAGGATGGGGGCTCAGATATGCAAAAAAGAAATGTAAATACTGGAAACATCAAATAGGGGAGTAAATATAAAATACTCCAATAAATTTTTATTTCCAGAATAAATTTAAATTCAGTTAGCGTCCTTTAAAATATACATCTCTATGGTAAATTTATCATTCATATCTTGAATCAATTTCCTCATTTGTTTGTATTGCTTTTCCAATTTCTCTTGGATTGCATTTAACTTTTTTATAATCCATAATGTAAATAAATTCTTTATCTAGAATGTTAATAATTTTCATTTTGGTTAGGATCTATTGTTAGAGAGCTAGTATGATCCTTTGGGGGTATTATAACACCCTGTTTTTACATTCTGATTCTGTTTTATCTGGAAAAACTGTCACTTCTTACTGTCACTTACATACTCTCATTAGGATGGGACATTTGTCACCCTGAGGGTGAGACTAAAATGTATTTTGAGTAGAGTCATTTGGTTTGTTACTGGATGCTGTCAGAGGGCCAAGGCTCTGAATGAATTCTTCAGTTATGGACAATATTTGTGTAGTGTTTTTCCCAACTGCTGGTTGCAATATTTTCATACTGGGATTGAAATTAAGACCTTGCCCTCCTGTGGAGACAGAGATGCAGATCTTGAGAAGTTTATCTGGTTCCTCTGCACTGTGCACCTGAGCCAGCAGATGTTCCATTAGGTCATGTGGCTCTACCTTCAGGCCAGTTGGTATTGCTTGCAGATAAGAGTTGGCTGAGTCGGTATCAGTAGAGTATATGTTTGATCTTTGTTCACCTGAAAAAGCTCTCTACTGCTTCAAGCTATGGTCTGTGGGAGACACAGCGTCCCAGCTTCCACTCTTAACCTCAGAGGGAGTGACAAGCTAGATAGAGCTGTGGACCCACCTGTGTTTCCCACAATCACAGACATAATCACCAGCCCTGTTGGGTAGCAGGGGAGGGGTATAGAATATGTAACTTATACATAGCCTTGTTTGGATGTCTTTCTAAAATGCCAGCTCCACTAGTAATGCATTGGGCAGGTGAACAAGTTCAAGGCCTGCTGAGTAGCTGGGATGCTTTGGTGACTGCAGTAGCTGAGGCCATGCAAAGTTTTACTCTTTCCTGAGTATTGTGTATTTTTGTCAGATGTAAACAATTGTGTAGGTTGACTTCCTGGCCAGTAGCTGGAGATTAAAAAAAAAAAAAAAAAAAAGCCCGCTGTAGTATTGTTCATGGAATTTGTGCTTGACTTTTGTTAGCTAGAAGTTCTTAGATTTCTCAAACAATGGGCAGGGCCATGGAACTCCCAGGGGTCCCTGTTTTGTGTTTTTCCACTGACATGGGTGGGGGAAAAAGCCAAGTGGGGGCTGGGTTAGGTAAGCCCATGGTGGGCTTCCCAACTGTGAGTACAAGTAGCAGTCCCAACAAAGTTTTGGGGACAGGTTCCCTGGCCAGTGGAGAAATGTTCTAAGGAGAAGCAGAAGTGCCTCTGCCACACTAAAGAGCCCACATGGGAAGAGAGAAACTTCCTATGCTCCGTAGCCTACCAGGTAGCAGTGGGACTCACCCAGCTCCCATGCTCTTCATGTACAGTGGTTCTCAAACTGTGGGTTGTGACCCACAGGAACTGTATTAAAGGGTCGCAGCATTAGGAAGATTGAGAACCCCTGAGCAGGTCTTGCACCTACAGCAAGACCTGCAATCAGGTCTCGCACCTACAGCATCTGCTGGCAGTACACTGAAACAGCCCACTGAGACCCAACCACTCTGTTCTCAGATCATGAAATTGTCCCAAGGACAATGGATGGAACCATAGCTCCATAGCTTACCCTGTCTGAGTGTGGGTGTGCTCAACTCCTGTGCCTCCTGCCTCCTCCACTCACTTCTCTGTTCTCGTTGTGGGGATTCATCTCCACCTATGTTTAGATCACAAATCTGAGTTGGGAGCCTCTCCCAACCTAAGACCACTGCCCAAGTTGGCTGGCAGATTTGCCCAATGTCCCCTATGATTTAGGATCAAGAACAGCTTCCTTCTTTGTGCCAAGGTCTGGGAGCACATTCAAAATACTTCCTAATGCTACTTCTCAGAGTCCCCACCACTCACCAAGCTAGATCCAGTTCTGGGTAAGCTGAAAAACTCCCCGTGGCCTGGACTGCCTGTCTCCCCAGTGGCAATGTGTGTGGTGGGAACAGTCTCACTCTCTTTCATGCTCTGAAGACACAGTTTTGCACCAGAACTATGACACTGGCTACTGCTTACTGTTCCTCTCAAAGCATCCAAATTTTCTTTTAGTTTTTCTGTTAAGCCCCCATGTTTCCAGTGGGAATGTCTATACACCATTTTGCTCTTTCCAACTGAGTGAAGCCCACTAACAAAGCCACCGCCACCACTTTCACGTATAGATTTTAATTACTCCAAAATGTGACTGCTAATAGCCTACTGTTGCCTGAAGGCTAACTGACAATGTAAACAGTGTAATACCATACGCTTTGTATGTTGTGTGTTTTGTATTCTACATTCTCAAAATAGAGTAAGCTAGGACAAGGAAAATGTAAAGAAAATCATGAAGTAGACAAAATATATTTATTATTCTTTAATATATTCATATTATTGAAAGTAGGGCATCATAAAATTCTTCATCTTCATCATCCTCCCATTGAGTAGGCTGAAGAGGCCATAGAAAAGGAGGGATTGGCCTTTTTGTGTCAGGTATGACAGAGGCGGAAGACATGGAGTAGGAGAAAAATGAGGCAGGTTTGAGAGGCACGCTCAGTGAAACTTTTATTTAAAACATTTTTTATGTAAGTGTTCCTTCACAGTTCAAACACATGTTGTTCAAGAGTCAATTGTAATTCTTTTCACAGATTACATCTTAAATATAAGGATATGCATACATTGTAAACAGAGGGTAGGAAAAAAATATATGGCTATGTTAATGTCAGAAAAAAGTTAATTTTAAGAGGAGCATTATTAGAAACAGAGGTGTACATAGTACAATGATAAAGGTTTAATTTCCCAAGGATATCATAAAGGATATCATAGGTACATACAATCATAAATCTGTATGTACCTATGTGCATGAATCAAGGACAGAGCTTTAGACCGTGACACAAAAAGACAAGACTAAAGGCAAAAATGGGTCCACGGTCAAAGTTGTAGATTTTTATCAATTCTTTAACAATAATATAAAAAAGAAACAAAAATAAGCAACTTTACAAAATGTTTAAATAATTCCAATAACTGACTTGAATTAATAGTCATTATAAGGCATTACAGAAATAACTGTTTCATATACATTCTTTTCCAGTGCAGATGGAATAGTCTTCTTTCCAACAACCCAACAAAAATCCATATATTGGTCATTACCTTAGTGCATGTTCTGTTGCTATAACAAAATACCACAAACCTGGGTAATCTTCAAATGAAAAAAGTTTATTTGACCTGTAGGCTAAGAAGTCAAAGAATATGCCACAGGATATGGCAAGGATCTTCTTCCTGCCTAACAAGGTGGAAGGCATCACGTGGCTAACGCACCAGAATCTCCCAGCTCAGGTCTCTCTTCCTTCTATTGTTGAGCCACCAGTCCCATCATGAGGGCCCCATCTTAATTAATCCTATACTTCCCAAAGGTTCCAGCTCCAAATACCAACAACGTATGAATTTGGGGATCAATTTTCCAATCCATAAAATTTGGTGGACATATGTAAACCATACTAGTCAGTCTTGAAGCAAGAATAAAATACTCTCACAATCTTTAAATCATACAGAGTATGTACAGTCCATGGAAGAATACATTTTAAATCAATAACAAGAAGATATCTAAAGTATTTCCAGGCATTTGAAAGTTAAATAATTAAATTTTTAGTAGTAATGGGGGCCTGAGAGATATTGTCATGGAAATTAGGAAGTATTTTGAACTGAATGAAAATAAAAATACAATAAAAAAGGGAAGAGTTTAAAATAGACCTATGATACTTTCTCTACTGGAAAATATTCTAGGAAATTATTACCTTTAACCAGATTATTTGTCATCATGCTAATAGTAGTATTTTCTAAAAGAAAAATACAGAAAAAACATATTTTAGGAAATGAAGAGTCTTTTTAGTAGAACATATCTGATATTTCTAAATCACTTATTAAAAAATCACCTGGAATTTATAATTTGTGGAAATATGCAGAATGATTGGGTATAGAAAGGTTACACATTTTCAAACTACATGATAACGGTGAATTAAACTAAGAAGCCCTGAAAGGAACAGTTTCTTTTAAGAAAGATGTCTCACATACATTGTTATATACTACTGTTATTTTGAATACAAAATGCTTCTGGTGTAATATGAAATAAAAAATCAGAAAGCTGTCTAGATTTGATCACTGCAGTATTTCATATACGTGTGACATATATACACATGTGTATGTGCCTGGCTACATATACCTATATATACATGCATACATGCACAGATACCTTTCAGAGGACTCTTACCTAGAATATGTTTTAAACAGAACCTTCAAATCAATAATAAAAGGCAAATAATCTAATGCAATGAGAAAAAAACCCTGAAAAAAAAAAAACACATTTTATAAGGGAAGATATCTCCATAGCTGAGGTTCATATAGTTATTAGATAAATGCAAGTTTAAAGTCATGATAAAATATAAGATATGTATGTTCCAAAATGCTTAAAATTTAAAAAATCCACAAGTGGTGAAATGCCAAACAACTGAATTTTCTATGTATTGCTAATGGAAGCCTAAAATGGTACAGTCACCAGTGTTAAGCACTTTCTAACAAATTCTGAGACATACCTTCCTTATAATCACTGCTGCATTCAACAGAAAGAAGTGCATGTGTCTATAAAACATATTTGACAAGAATGTTCACAGAAGTTTTCTTCATAATATCTCCAACCCCTAAATAATCCATATGTACATGATAGTAGATGAATAGATTAAACTGTAAAATTTATTACTCATCAGTAAAAATGAACAAGCTGTAAATAGTGCAACTAGGTGGATAAACTTCAAACCATTATATTGAGTAAAAAAGTCAAATACAAAAAAAAGTATGTTTTTTTTTTTTTTTTTGGTTCTATTTGCATGATTCTATTTACATCAAGTATTATTATAACTATTAGGATAGTGATCACCTTAGGAAAAAAGTATCGAAAGGGTAGGAGGAATAATGGAGTTTGTGTAACAGGTGTAAATATGCATCAAATCCATGTGTCATATGTTTAAGATTTGAGTATTTAACTATGTATAAATCATAAATTAATTAAATCTCAGTAAAGTACTTTAACTATGAAAGGCAAAATAAAGTAGCAAATAAACTGAATTATTTGTTGAAAAAGAGGTCAATAAAACAATTTTCACCAATTCAGGGAAGATTACTTGCCTTAATAGTCTCTATATAATCATGTCATTCAAAATCAATTTCAATATTAAGATGACTAATGGGAAAAAATGGACAGGAAAATAAATTTATTTTTAGAAGAATAGTGGTCAAATTATGTCCCTGTTTTAGTAAATAGCTCTCATGAAAATCATAATCCTTAAAATTCTATTGGATTCAGTTTTATATGAGAAGCTTTAGTGTTTACAAGTCAATGACGGCTTTTTAAGACAAATGCAGTGACCTCATTTCTGTAATCCCAAGCACTTTGGGAGAACAAGGGGAGAGAATAACTTTAGGCCAGGAATTTGAGACTAGCCTGGGCAACAAGTGAAACCCATCTCTACTAAAAAATAAAAATTAAAAAAAATGAAAAAGCTGAAGTTGGTGGCATGCCTGTAGTCCTGGTGTTTGAAGCAGGATGCTTCAACCCAAGAGTTCGAGGCTGCAGTTGAGCTATGATTGCATCACCGCACTCCAGCCTGAGCAGCAGTGAGATTTGCTCAAAAAACAAAAACGAAAAAGACTTTCCAAATATTGCCACATCACCAGTCCCTTTTATCATGTCAAAATATATACAACTATAAGAAAAATTGGAAATTAAGCTTAGCTCAGACAGAGTACAGAAATAAGTTAGGCATAGATGCCAATATTTTAAGCAACAACTAACCTGCAAAATGTATTGCCAACAAAGAAAAAAGGAGAGAAGTAATCATCTACATATTTCTGAATTTCAAAAAGAATTGAAAACATTAGTGATTGTCAGAAGCAGCAAAGTTCATCTGAGCACCAACTCAACAGGAGATTTCTCAAGTAGAATTTTATACCAGGGTGTTGTGTGATATAAAATAAACAATGGTGTGAATAATCTTTCCTACAACGAATGTAGTGACCATGCATTTTCTATAGTACTCTCTGACAAAAGCAGAAAATATGATATTACCAAGTACACACCCAATCTACAAGGGCTTAAGATAAATACCACCAATATGGGCTTTCTCATATCAAGGTAAAATCTTAAACTATCTAGAGGAGTGAAGGCCACCATGTTAGTTTTCTCTGCATGCAGAAATACTGGCAAATTGGAAAAAAAATGATATTCTATGTTTATAAATGTCACAATAAGACAGCACTATAGCGCAGAAGGAATTGTAGGTGAGATGTTATTTACACAAAAGTGTGTTTATATGCAAAGTGTCCAGTTCTAGAAATGGGGCAAAATTGTGGTATAATTGCTAAAATAAGTGTAAATATCTAGTGTTCTCATTTCTTTAGAACAAAACGCGTACTCTGTTTCTATAATCTGAGTTTCTTTGAATTATCTTCAAACCAGAAAGTAGTGATCCCAGACTAGCGAATGTAACAATTGCAAACTTCCAACCCTTTTAAAATACCAAATGAATTATCTCAGGCTTCTCATAAGAAATTCTTCCCTTACTGTATCAATAATGACGACAGAAGTCAGTCAATGCTGATTATATAGAAAAGATTTAAAGCAGTAAGACAAGAGGAGGCGTTTCCTGTCATTCCTTGTCTACGTTATGGTATAGTACAGTATCCTGTCGTTGTCCTTACACAATCCCATAATCTGTGCTTCTGGACCAGTAGGGTGTGTGTTTCCTCTCCAGTAGACTTCCTGACATTTCAGATGACAGACACATTCTTACAGTCTTCAAAACAAGGACACAGATGCTGCTGCACACACTGGAAGGAAATCATGAAAATCCAATAATGTCTTAGCTGAGAATGAAACTTGTCACCTCTGTAGCATTAGAGATCTGTGTGTCTCTGTCCTAGCATGAGAATCAGTTGCGTATTTGGTTTCTGTCTCTAGTAGCTGCAATCATAAACTTTTATAGAATATGAGCAGGTATCTATAGCTTATACACACCTTATCTATTCAATAATGGATTACTTTGCGAAAGAAACAAGGTTTTATTCTAAATGCGTAACCCTTAACTTTTGTCACTGAAGATTTTCCTGGTTGGATTACAAGGGCTCAGATTGTCTCTCCCATGTAGCTTTACTCAGAAGATAAATGGAAGTTGGACAATAATTGCCCTCTCTCAAGAACGGTTGAGAGAATATTCTCTGAAAACAAACCGGCATTTTTCCTAACCAATAAAAAGTATGTCTAAGTTTGGTAATCAGCATATAACTTTAATACGTTTCTTTCTGAGAGAATACTCATCATTTTACAAAACAAATGAAGTACCATTGAATTTGCTTGTGATAATAGTTAAATCACAAAAGGTGCCCTTATGTGTCTCTTCCCCAAAGCATGGTTAACAGTTCAGATATCACAGTTCTCTTTCTAATCTCTATCAGCAGACAGTACAGCACAACAGACATTAAATACACTGAGCTGCATAAATGCATGTGTTCACAAGCATGATCACAGAATTTTCATCTGTTTTCTGAAATGCCAGAGAGGTGTGGGATGGCACTAGAAAACTCTCTGGAGATGAGGTATTGTTGCTGAACTTTCACTATACGTTTCTGTTAAAGTCATGTCAGACACATCATGAGGAAAAATTAAAATTAGCTTGCTTTATGAATCCATGACTGCCATGGAAAGATAATAAAAGCATACATACTGTGGATATAATTACATACAACAATAAAAATTTGTTAAACATTATTATAGCCATAAAAACTAAAAATGTAATGTAAATAAACTATGTGACAATAGTTTCTGGTGGACAAAAGAGAAAAGAAGTTTATTATTAAGCATTCATTGCAATGCACCAAGGATAAAACAAACCTCTCAGATTAATCAAGTATATATCCCTTCATAAAAGACAGTTTCAGTGGTGTGTGAGTCTTTTAAAAATAATTATATTATATTCCCACATGCTTTATGAAGCATCTAATTAAAATATGGTGGTGATGGATATTTTTATATAGGCAAATGAAGTTCTATCCACGGCCATGAATCAGTTGCAATTTACTGAGGGTAATTATGAAGGAAGAATTAAAAACTAACATACAAAAGGTATTTAAAGACTGTCATAAGAAAAATGTTGAAATCAAAAATAAAATGTTCTATATTAAAACTATTCCATCTTAAACATACAACTGCTAACTTATATAATAAAGAATAATCATGTTTATGAGTTACTCTAATTTTGAAAATAAATTTCTGTATTCTGTTTTGTAAATTTGAAAACTGTTGGACAGCAATCATTTCATGTCTTCACAATTAGAGGTGCACTAGTATTTCTAATGGCTTTTTACAATTTGATAAGATTTGACACATGTAAACTTGTGAAACCATCCCTGTAATCAAGTTAAGAACATACTCACTACCCACAAACGTTTCTTAGGGTTCCCATGCAATCACTCCTTCATTCCACTCTCCAGGCAATCTGATGTGTTACTATTCATTAGTTTGCAAATTCTAGTAATTTATGCAGCTGAAATCATACACTACTCCTAACTGCGTGGCTTTATTCTAATTTTTTCGACATTTGTGTTGGTGTTGCTTGTGTAGATATGTTGTTGATATTCTGCTTTGTTTTTTATGGTGTAATGTTGCATTGTGTAGACTTGTTTATTCATTCATATCCTCTCAACATTTGGATTATTTCCAAGTTTTGGTCATAGCAATTATAGGAAATAAGTTGCTATGAATGTGTATAAAGTCGTGTATTGACAGAGGCTTTCGATTATCTTGGGCGAATAGCAAAAAAAAAAAAAAAAACCAGAATATCAAAGTCATATGGAAGGTTACATTTAATATTTTATGAAGCTTTCAAACTGCTTTCCAAAATTGTTGTACCACCTCACCTTCTTACCAGCAAAATATGAGAGTTCCAATTGTTCTACATCCTCACCAATGTGCTGCAGTTCTCGGAGTTAAAAGCCTGGCCTTGGCAAACATTGCCAAGGATGTGGAAGACTGAGCTTTGACAGTTGTGTCCATTTCAACCAAGTTGACAACTGTGTAGCATAAAATTGTTAAAGATACCTTATTTTTCATTTTGAATTTATGGAATATGTGATACAATCAATTTTCTCATTCCTTATAAAGATAATGTGTGTCCCATCTCTCTCTTTTTTTCTCCTTCTTTTTTCCTAATTTTTCCCTAGAGTTTATGCTTTATTTAAGATCTAACTTACCATTTTTTATTTTATTTTATTTCAAAGTATGATAGGGATGCAAATATTTCTGGACACATAGATCATTTGTAATGATTGAATCATGCTTATAAGTAGCTTGTCACCCAGATAGTGTCCATTGTGCTGATGTCCTTCAGGTAGGTTTTTGCCCAATCCCTCCCCCCATGTACTCTCCTATTTTGATTTCCCTTGAGTTTTACTTCCCTCTATGCACATGTGTGCTTATTGGTTAGTTCCAATTTAATAGTGAGTACATGTTTGTTTCTTCATTTTTTAGATAGTTCATTAAGGATAATGGTCTGTAGTTTCATCCAATTTTTTTCAAAGGGCATTAAGTCATCCTTTTTTATGGTTGAATAGTATTCCAGGGTATACATATACCAAATTTGGTTAATGAACTCATGAATTTATGGGCATTTGGGTGTATTCCACATCTTTGCAATTGTGAATTATTAATTGTGCTGCAGTAAACATTTGAGTTAGGTATCTTTCTGACAAATTGGCTTATTTTCCCTTGTGTAAATATCTGGCAGTGGGAGTTCTGGATCAAACTGTAGGTTGCCTTTTAATTCTTTCATGAATCTCCATATTGTTTTCCATAGAAATTGTACTAATTTGCAGTCCACCAACAGTGTGTAACCCAGGGGTGGTGAACACGCGGCTAGAGCCGCATGCGGCTCCCGGCCAAAATGAATTTCGGCTCTTTGCCTCTTATCATTATTTTGTATACTGTGGCTCTTTGCCAAGTTTGGATTTTGTTATGCTGCTTCTGAGGAGGG
>CAUYPK010023327.1:0-11926 GCA_963574355.1 Loris lydekkerianus
AACTATTCTGAGGCATCTGACATTGTAATAAATTAAGGCCTTATGGAGAGTTCTATGATGATGGTCCTTTAATCCACTCAGTACTTCCAGGCCAAGAAGTCACTAATTCCAGCGGAAAGGACCAAGGAAGGGGAAGGGAGGGGGGAGGTTTGGGTGGAGGGAGGGTGATGGGTTGGGCCACATCTATGGTGCATATTTTTATCTATAATAAAAAAAAAAAAAGAAAAAGAAAAGAAAGCCAAGAGGAATGTTGTGATATGCCTTTATTTTTTCTATAGAAAACAAAAGTCTGGTATTCAGCATGGGGCAAATCTGGGGCAGGTATTATTACAGCATAACTTAGAAAGGTCTTGTCACACATGGATCCCTGTCCAAGAGAGAAAGGTAAATAGAAAAATGTAGGAGTAGACTGAGTCTCCTTGAGCCTCAAAGATGAAAACAAAAATCTTGAGTTCACCCCAAATGAATATGAAAAAAAACATTTAAGAGATGCTAAGTAAAAGACTTTCTCCTGGTGTCATCATAAAGGACTGACAACTTGTCCTGCTGTGATACATGACAGGCAAGCCTTAGATTGTGTCTAAACTTTTTTCCGAGGTCCCATACTATGCAATCCTAAACTCGTGAGTCCATGTTGAAAAAAATAGTCTCCTGATTAGGGGAATACCCAGAATGCATAAAGCGAAACTTCCCCAATAAAATAAATATAATGAAAGATAAGAGAAGGTAAACATTATTCTAAATAAATATATGTTTTGTTAAAAAACAGTATGATTATCAAGAGCTGGAAAGACCAGTAGGACAGGGGACATGAAAACTCTAGTAGTAATCAGGTGATGAGAAACAGGATTGAACTTGATTTCATTTAGAGGACCTTAAATTGTAATTACAAATGATTAAGGAGAAACATAAAATTACTCACAAGCCATACATTAAAGTTTCAATTATCATACTTTATAAATAGTTGTTTGTAAAATATAGTTATCCAAAATACACACACATAAAAATTTAAAAGGAAAAAAAGTCTTAAGCAAATGCTCACAAAAAGTGAATACATTTATAGAAACATAGATACATTTTCACATAAAATTACATGGGTAATTTACAGAGGATAAAATTAAACCAAATGGTCATAAATCATAGGAAAATATGATCAAGCTTACCATTAGTTAGAAAAATCCAAATTGAACTTTGATATGCAATAACATTTCACAAATATTAGACTTCCAAAAATTAACTTGGAAATAAGTACAGCTTGTAGTGAGGCAGAACAGTAGGGATTCTCCCACACTGCTGGTCAGAGTGTAATTTAATGTAAGTGTGTTAGAGTGCAATTTGCCTGTCAATATCCAGTAAAATGAAAATGTGAATATTCAGCAATTCAGCAATTGCCCTTCTAGGTATAATACCCTGGGCAAACTCATAGATGCACCCAAAGAAACATGTAGAAAATGTCCAGCACAAACAAAACATAGGTAACAATTTACTTTGGATATTATGGTTATTATCGACGAAAGGAATGACATTACTAAAAGTGGAGATATATATCACCAACATATATAAATCTCAACTTCCAAAACAAATGATAACAATGATATGAACAGTTTGATCGTACACACACCCAAGCATGTACATACAAACACACATATATGATGAAAAAATGGGTAAAACAAGACCACAAACTATTTCTGGTGAGCAATTGTTTAATACAATTATCTAATGAGGTCTGCAAATGATAAACAGTAAATTCAGATGTGTGGTTACCTGTGATTTTGATGACGGGGTTGAGACTGGGAACAAGTACACATGGTAGATTAATTTTATGTCCAATACATTGTTTACTTTAAAAAAAATCAAGATCTGAAATAAATATGATAAATCAAGTTAGTGAAAACAATAGAATAGGATCGTGAAGTCAGAGTAATAATTGAATAATTAAAACATTTCTGTAAGAAATAGTCTCTCCTGTCTCCTCTCAGGGATAACTCCAACAAACAAAGGAAAACCACACCTAAGATTAAGCACTATACATTAGAAGTTTCCCAGAATAAAGAGAAAGGAAAGAAGGAAGGGAGGGAGGAAAGGTGAGAGAGAGGGAAGGAGAGAAAGGAAGACAAGGAAAGAAAATGAAAAGGAAAGGAGTAAGAAAAGAAAAAGAAAATCCTGGCCCCATTTTGCAAATCAATAACATATAAATTATGAGGCTTCAAAAGGTAAGAGATGAAAGCTAAACATGCGTGTGATATCAATTCTGTCAGGAAACAAGGAAACACCTAAATGAGAGAGAAATAATAAACAAAGAAAAGAAGAAATTTCCTCTGAGCTGAAGAGAGAGCCATGTCTGCAGGTTGAAAGTTTTTCTCCAATTCCAGAAAGGATTGACGAGAAAAGGTACAAATCTTGTCAGATCCTAGAGAAATTCCTGACCTGAAAAAAATTTTAAGTGTAAAAATTCCTGTTTCCTATTCCTGTTGGAGACACGAAAGAACCTGTGCCCTCTAATCTTGCTGGTGGACAGGTGAATTGTGACATGAAAGGCAGTCGGTCACCATCACTTAAAGTAAGATGTACGTGTCCATTCTTATTCCCAGCAGATTGTTCCCAGGGATTCATCAGGAAAAAGGGAAAAAGCAAAAATAAAAAGGGCTAAGAATACAAATACAATGTGTTTATCACAACACTATTCCTGCAGGATTCTAACAAATCCTCAGATAATGAAATGATTGCAAAATAATAATACATCTACACAAAGGGACATGATGCAACTATTTTAAAATAATACAAAATATACTAGTTGACTTCAAGGGATGTTCATGAGGTATTAATTTGGAAAAATATAATAAAAATAATTTCGTATAAGATATAAGTATTATTCCTTTTTTTGTTTGTTTGTTTTGGAGACAGAGTCTCACTATGTTGCCCTCAGTAGAGTGCTATAGCATCAGAGCTCACAGCAACCTAAAACTCCTGGGCTTAAGCGATTCTCTTCTCTTGCCTCAGCCTCCCGGTAGGACCACAGGTGCCCACCTCAACACCCAGCTATTTTTTTGTTGCCATTGGCCCAGGCCAGGTTGGAACCCACCAGCTTTGGTGTATGTTGCTGGCACTGTAACCACTGTGTATGGGCACTGAGCCATGTTATTCTATTTATATAAGGCAAATAATGACAACACTCTATGTATATAAATTTTTCCCGTTACATATTTACAGGCATTATAAAAATATAGATATACAAAATACTCATATAAGAGCATGAAAAAATAGTGGTAGAAAGGTACACCTAAATTCCTACTGTAAATTGTGGGATGTAATCCATTTTGAGGTGAGCAAGAAAGGTTGAATGAATTGCAATAACAGAAGAAAAATAATGTCTCGGGAAGATTGCACGTGTGATACAATACCTTTGATGTATATGTAATTTTATACATGTATGTAAGCCAAGAAATCTTGTATATAAAAGTAACTCTTAGTTAATATTTAGATAAATATGTATCTAAATGAAGAAACCTGAGTGAAACAAATTTAGATCTAAATCTATTAACTCTTTTTTTTTTTTTTTTTTTTTTTTTTTAGAAACAAGAGTCTCACTGTATTACCCTTGGTAGAGTGCTATGGCATCACAGCTCACAGCAACCTCCAGCTATTCAGCTCTTGGGCTTAGATGATTCTCTTGCCTCAGCCTCCCAAGTAGCTAAGTTTGTTGCTGGTTGACCGGGGCCAGGTTTGAACCCCTCACCCTCAGTACATAGGGCCAGCATCCTACTCACTGAGCCACAGGCACAGGCCTAAATCTATTAACTCTTAAGAGTACTTATATTACAATTTTACTTAAGCAAAGCAAGGAAAAAAAATAATCTATGAGAATCATTGTTTTTTATGTTTGCATTAGCAAGGATATGCTCAAGGCTATAAATTTGCATTTAATTGCATTTAGTTAATTGCATTTACTTAATTGCATTTACTTTTAATTGCATTTAATCCTCCAGATTAAAATAAGGTTGGCCAGAGATGATTGGTTAACTCTGTCATTAATCACCTTGATATTATAATTTGGGGTATGGAAATAATAATTCATCTACCTTTTAATTAGAAAAACCTTACACAAAATAATCAAAGTTACTCAAAAAATTATTTTGAAAAGTGGTAATCTAAATACTTTCAAATTCCATTATAAAAACCCATTAAAATTAATTTCATAAAAATATATATCTGTGTGCTATATCACAGATACAAAATCCTGGGAGGTACTATAACATAATGCCTCTGTGTTCAAGTTTTAGAATCAAATAGGCTGGAATCCAATGCTGTTTCCTGACACTGGAACATACCACCTCTATGATCTTGGAAAATTACCTAATACCTTTGCATACCACTTTCTTTGTGTACAGAATACAAATAATTGTACAAAAATTAACTGATAGTATTTCTGAAAATAAGACATGAAATTCTCAAATAACCTACCATATTACATGTCAAATATAGGTTTGTTTATTTAAGAAAATATCTGCAGTGAAAATAAGAAGAAGTAGCAAATAACACTTTGCTGCATGTGAGCTACAAAATGTAGCTGATTCACAAATGTCATCTCTGTGACATTCACAACAGCAGTCTTGAACATTGACTGTATATGTCATTAATATCATTTTTAAGAAAAAAAAAATGTAGCAAGACAACATAATTTACTATTGTTAGTTAGATTATTTACCTCCAAATTTAGATTTTCTAGTTCTTGGTACAATTATCACACACCAAGGACACTTTTTTTTTTTTTTTCCAGTTTTTGGCTGGGGCTGGGTTTGAACCCTCCACCTCCTGCATAGGGCTGGTGCCCTACCCCTTTGAGCCACCAGCACCGCCCTCCTAGAACACTTTTTAAAAGTCCTAGTTACATTACAGTTATGTTTCTGGTTATTTATTTAGTTTATTTATTTGAGACGAAGTCCTACTCTGTCACCGTGGGTAGAATGCTATAACGTCATAGCTCACAGAAACCTCAAACTCTCGGGCTCAAGGGATCTTCTTACCTCAGCCTCCCAAATAGCTGGGACAACGGGCATCCCCCAAATGCCCAGCTATATTTAGAGACAGGGTCTTGCTCTTGCTCAGGCTGGTCTAGTACTCCGGATTTAAAGCAATCCACCTCCCTTGGCCTCCTGGAGTGCTGAGATTATGGCTTGAGCCACCACAACTGGCCTTGGTTATTTATTATGAACTTTCTTCTGCACATTTGAATAAGGCAGTTTGAAAATAAGTTTAGTTGTTGATTTCAAAAATCTATGAAACAAATTTTTATGTAGTCAAATTTTAATAGTTTGTTCTTATAGCAGGTAGATGACATTTTTCAGAGCTGTTTGATTATCGTTGAAAGCTTTTATTGATTTTTTAAATAACAATTTTCACAAATATGAATTACTTTCAAATACTGATTATAATGGTAATCAGGGCTCGCCAATGCGAGTATTAGGAAAACTAAATATATATTTGGCCGTTCTCATGGTTTCATCTTACCTTGACAGAAATGAGCAGTACTGATTTAACATTTAATCCTATATAAATCTACTTTGGTTATACAGAAGTAATCAAGGTCACGTTCCTTGCCTTCAGCTAGCAGTTGTGTGGCTGCTCTGGCTCCCTTGCCTCTTACTCCTGATAGCACGTAAGCCTCTAACATAGCTTGTTAAAGTTTAATTATAAACTGTCTTGTGATTTTTATAATTATATACAAAATTGTTATCTTCTTAATTGCATAGTGAAATCGTTGGAATCAGGAACCATTCCTTTTCCTTCCTTTGTACCTCCTCTGTTTAGAACATATAACATAAGCAATTTTAATAACATAAGCAATTTTCTTTTTAGAACATAGAATAGCATAATTATCTTTTAGAAGCATATATCCTCATTAAAATCAAAATTTGTACTGTATAATGACTATACTGCCTATCAAATGCTCTAGGTTTTTTTGTATTTAGACAAAACACAACAAAATACTCAGAAATACTTCTAGAATTTTTTTATAAAATGAGATTAGCATAGTGGAAAAACTAGAAGGTCACAGTATGCCCTACTTTCAAAAATACTAGGGCAAATAATAGAATTATTCTTGGTCTTATAATTAAATACTCCTGTACTTTGGGGATATGGTACAGTTTCCTGTCAGGTTTGGAGTCGCGAGCAGGATGTATTTTTATCAAAGAAAGTATAGGACTCTGCCACTTCCTGCCACTCTCCTCATTCCAGAAAACCTGACATAATTAAAGATGGTAAGTTCAAGGTGAGCAGCCAGCCACATGAAGCTGCCTTTATCGTGAGTGTTTGCCGTCATGGAGATGCCATAGTTTACAGATCTTGTTCACATTTATCTATTTATACATAGACTTTGGAGTATGCAAGAGTAAAAAGTGCAGGAAATCAGAATCCTCATGTCTAGATTTGAAACTTCTGCTTTGCTACTTACTTGCCAACTGTGCAGATTTGAGCAGCTGCTTTGATTCTTCTTGAAATGAACTCATTTATTTTGGAAGGATATGTAAATTGTCAAACGACTTAAACATATTAGTTATTCTTTTTGTTGGACTCTATTCCCAAAACTTCATAGATCAGAAAGTGAGATGAAACAAAAATTAGTTGAAAAACTGCTAATATTTAAGTAATTATGTCCATCTTAAGAAAAATGTAAATGAATTACTAACTGAATGCAATTTAAAGATGGGGTGACATATTAATTATATGCAGTTTGTTTGCTAAAAACAAATTAAATATACCTATATACATTTAAAGTTGTCAAATATATAAATCGCTTAATCTTCAAAATAATTTCATTAAATTTTATTCAGAATTTCTCAGTATTTCAGTCTGAATATCTGTCAATTCATTTTCTATTTTTAAAATTTCAAATTAATGTCTGGTAGCATCCGTAGCTCAGTGGGTAGAGGGCCTGCCATATACACCTAGGCTGGCAGGTTCGAATTTTGCCCCAGCCAGCTACACAAGGGCAGCTGCAATACAAAATAGCCAGGCGTTGTGGTGGGCACCTGTAGTCCCAGCTACTTGGGAGGCTGAGGCAAGAGAATTACTTAAGCCCAAGAGTTTGAGATTGCTGTGAGCTGTTTCTTCACAGCACGCTGTTGAGGGTGACATAGTGAGACTGTCTCAAAAATAAATGAATAAATACATAAATAAATAAATTTCCAATTAATGTGAATGTACATTGTTTAGGTTACATTGTTGCTATTTCTAAGGTAAAGTTGAAGCTGTAAATTGAGACTTTCACGGGGGGGGGGGGTGTACTAACACCCTCTACTTGTGCACATTGGGTGAGTTCAGCCAATTTTCCTCATACCCTCTCCTCCCCCTTGCTAGACTATACTTGTGATTTTTATTATGTGTGGTTGGGTAGTTGTTTATACATTGGTTTCATATCAGTATTGAGTACACTGGATACTTTTTCCCCATTCTTGAGATGCTTTACTAAGAAAAGTGTGTTTTAACTCTATCCAGGTAAATACAAAAATTATAAAGGCTTTTCTTATGGATGAAAAGTATTCCATAGTAGACATATACCACAGTTTGTTAATCTGTTCATGAGTTAACGAACACGAGTGGTTTGCACATCTTGGCAATTATGAATGCAATAAATATTCTAGTGCAAGTGTCCTTGTGGTAAAATGATTTTTTTTTTCTTCTAAGTAGATACCTGGTAATGGGCTTGCAGTATCAAATGGAAGGTCAACTTTTTGAGAATTCTCCATACTTCTTTCTATAAAGGTTGCTTTAGTTGGTAATTCCACCAGCAGTGCAAAAGTGATCCCTTCTCTCCACATCCATACCAACATCTGGAGATTTGTGCTACATTTTGATTTTAGCTAATCTGAGCCCCATTTTGATATGGGCAAGTCTCACAGGAGTTAGGTAATATCTCATACTGTTAGTCCCTATGTCTTTGGCCAGTTTCTTCTTATCTTTCAGGTCAAAAATTTTACAAACCAAAGTCTCTTCTCTTTCTACAGCTAGTCTGTCATTATTTTGTTTTCTCCCCCAGTGTCATATTTTTAAGTAACCCATACAAACTCAGAGTAAAAATAATATTCTCAGATCAGGTGCCTTTGTTAAATCTGGTCTAACTCTATATGAATTTGGTGCCCATCAACGTGAAGATGGAATTGAAGATATGATAGTACAAGAATGAATTAAATTTGCAACATCAGTCCCTGCTTATTTCTATACGCCTCCTCTCATAGCTACTCCCCTTGGCCATCACATTCCAAATGTACTTAAAGGATACAATTCAGGATGCTTACAAAGCTTATTCTTTTCTAAGGCATGCTATCTGTCCTTTGCTATGATAAACTCTCCCTGGATTGTTTAAATCTGTTTCATTAGGTCCTTTAAGAAAAAAAGAATCAAAATATGCTCTCTGTTATTCTGTCATCATAATTATAATATTTTAAACAACATTGTATTGTAATTTGTGTTTATACACGTAATTTACTGATGTTTCTTTATTTGATTTATATTGTTTTTCTTAAGTAAAATGTAAGCTTCACAAGGACAGAAGCAATTACTTCCTTGTTTACCAAGTATCCTCAGTTCTTGGAACATAGTAAATCGTTAAAAATATATTTAATGTCTGAATGAACACAAGTCTAGAGGGATAGATAAAACAGTTAATTAAAACTAACCAACAATAATATGAATGGACAGGCTAATGGGTTGATAAGAAAAACAACAGAATGTAGTTTCATATAAACTAAAAGAAAGGAAGTTTTATGAGAGAAAATGTTTAAAAATGATACATGTCAAATACAATACGATAGAACAAATATTGATATGTCCAAAGGCTATGGTGGTGAGACGTTTACAGTGTCACCTTCAAGACAGAACTTGCAGTTTTGTATTTCGTGGTGTTGAGAGTTAAGGAAAATCAATGAAGAGGAGAAAGCATTAGATGTAAACTTTAAAAAAAAAAAAAAGGGCTTTTTGCACATGAGGATGAGGAACAAATTAGAGCAGATAGAGCAGTTGCTGGAAAAGGTTATGATGCTGATAAGAGGTTTTATGTTGTTTGAACTGTTTTAAGATGACAGACACTGACACCCTATTCTTCTGAGCTTCATTTATTCTAAATTATATGGACTCATGGCTAGGGAGGTAGAGGAAGTGAGCAAGCATATTTTAACATTTTAAATAACAGCATGTATGTAAAGTAGAATGTAACGTTAGAGATGCATCAGTTTTCCCAGAAAACTACACGTAGAACTTTTATTTAATCGTTTTCTTCATAAAAGGGCTTAAGAGAGTTTTTATTCCTCCTCCTCCTCCTCCTCCTCCTCCTTCTTTTTTTAGAGACAGAGTCTTACTTCGTCATCCTTGGTAGAGTGCTGTGGTGTCACAGCTCACAGCTACCTCCAGCTCTTGGGCTTAGGGGAATCTCTTGCCTCAGCCTCCAGAGAAACTGGGACCACGGTGCCTGCCACACGCCTGGCTATTTTCTGGGGTAGTTTGGCTGGAGCCGGGTTTGAACCTGCCACCCTTGGTATAGAGGGCCAGTGCCCTATTCACTGAGCCACAGGCCACCACCCAAGTTTTTTTATTTTTCATGATATCTAATTTGAGATAATTTGGGGAATTTAAGCATGAAGTTTGTTTATCATTGAATAGTATCCAATGGAGAATTTATGATACCATGTTTTAGGATACATGACGTTTTTATTTCATTCCTTAGGTAGCCCAGATTCTGTTTTCTTTCCTATTTTCTCTTCTTTTATGATGGTACAGATGAACAAAAAGACTATTGATCAGTTAAGAAATGGCAAGAAAGAATTCTTTAGTTTTCTTTGCACAATAAGCAAAAGAATAAAAATAGAATTTATTATGAAGTAAATTCTATTTCATCCCTGAATATATGGACAATACATGCTTATGGTTGTTGTACTACTTGGGAATCCACAACAGATTTTGTTTCTCTAGTGAGTATTCTGGAAGCTATAGGTCAGCTCATTATGAGCCAGAAGGAAAACAGTGGTTCTTTTATAAGCTTTTGTTTTAGCCTCTTGTGAGGTTTAAGATAAGTATTTTAAGATGGATGTTTTTCCCTAGCTGGCTAGTACTGGTTTGTGTTTTGTTTTTGATTTGTTTTGTTTTCTCTTTTAGAAGCTAGTAAGAAAATTACATTGCCTAAATGATAAAATAAGAAAGACACTGAAGTACATGAATTTAATATACTAAACTTGATAAACAAAAGGAGTGATTTACTGAATAATGATAACTACTGTGATATAATAGTTATATTGTAAATGAATCAAGCATATTTAGTTTTTATATGGCCTCTGTTTTTAATAAACTTGTATTTCAATTACTGGCTGGGTTTGAACCTGCCACCTCTAGCATATGGAACCAGTGCCCTACCCCTTTGAGCCACAGGAGATATCCTGTTACTCTTTTTTTATATCTCTGGTGCAGAATTTCACAAGAGTTCCATCCTGGAAACCCAAATTAAAATACAGTTTTCCTTAATTACAGACATAATCATATATGTAGACATTTTAGTTCTCCTATAAAAAAGTTGTTGAATTTGAGTGAAATGAGAACATATTTCAAACTGCATTTATGGAAGGATTTTTGTCCTTTAGAATGTTTTGGTAGAAATGTAACCAAGATTACTACAAGTTGAATAAATGTGGGAGCAGAATTGTTTCTCGTATCCTAACAATCTTCTATTTTCATTAATAAAATATCTCACAGAGAATTAAAAACTAATGTGCATTTTAATTCCTAAAGTTTAAAAATATCCATAATGTTCTCAGTTTGTGTATACTTAACTGCATAATAGTTTTGTTTATTGCATTTTTCCAATTTTCTGGCCCACATTCTAACATATTATTAATTTTGAACTTCCTTGTCCTAGGAAGAGCTTTTTGACCAGATGTGTGCCTTACAGTATTGAACAGATTATATATTAAAAAAAACTTATCAAGACTGTTTCCAAGTTGGACAAATTTCCTAAAGTAGAAAAATATTATCCCTCACAAGTAAAAGACATTCCTCTGGTCTAGGGTATAAGAGAAAAAAAACAGAAAAGATATATCAGAGTCTACAGGGCAGTGGGGATTCTATCCCAATACCATATATCACACTCTGTAACAATTTAGGCAAAGTTGCAGAGTAGAAATACCTGCTTAGTGGATGCACAATAAAGAAACAACCAGGAAATTTCCAGATGTGAATAAGGTAGACATAGGCCAACATTTCACTTAAGTTATATGAGCTCATATGTGCAAATAAATAGCCAAGAACAAGATTTAACACCAACATTTCCCCCAACAGCCCACATGGTTTAAAACCTGGTTACATCATAGCGCACAAACATAATTCTAATGAAGAGGCAAGATCATAGGATAAACTAATATCATTATAACAATTAGTGTTCCTATTCCTGAAAGTGGTGCAACGTTCCTTTAGTTAAAATTTCTAAATTAAAAAAAAAGAAATTTTCTAAATTTTATCTTGACAATTTCTCCTTGATCATGGAGCAGGAATGGGAATATTTTTTTGTATTCATTCAAAGATATTTCACTTTCTATTATATATCTTTTTTTAAACTGATTTATATTTCTACTTTGTATCCAATAACCTTGTTAAATTTCCCTATTAATTACCATAGTGAGTTTGTAGATGCTTGTGAGATTTCCAGGCAGCCAATCAGGAACCTTGTGAATGCTAATAGTTTTATTCATTTACTTCCAATATTTATATATCAGTCAGGGACCAATCAAGGTATAGAAATTATATCCCTTATTTAAACAGAGATAGTTTAATATTTAGTACTTTTTTTTTTTTTTTTTGAGAAGAAATGTGAATTTTATTTTATTTTATTATTTTTTCATTTTTTTTTTTTAATTGTTGGGGATTCATTGAGGGTACAAAAAAC
>CAUYPK010023328.1:0-35749 GCA_963574355.1 Loris lydekkerianus
TAAATGTCTTAGCAAAATAACCGGGAAAATGCCAGGAAGGCTATGTTAACCAGTGTGATGAAAATGTGTCAAACGATCTATGAACCAAGTGTATGGTGCCCCATGATCACATTAATGTACACAGCTATGATTTATAATAAATAAATGAATAAATAAATAAATAAATAAATAAATAAAAAGAAACCTATGAGCCTGATTTTTTAAAAAGCATATGTGTATATTTTATTTTAATATTATAGTGTAAATACTATTTTTAATTGTTTTACTAAACAGTGAAACATTGTTTGCATTTTTTCAACTAAGTGAAATCATACTCTACATATTCTTTTTTTAATTGACACCTTGTAACTGTACATATTTATACATATTCATTGCAAAGCCACTTTTTCCAGTTCACATTCACTAGCTTTATTTTAGAAAATGTTCATGTCACTTAATATTTGGGTCATGTCACAAAGGACCCAAATACTCCCTTTAAAACTCATTTACAGGGCGACGTCTGTGGTTCAAAGGAGTAGGGTCCCAGCCCCATATGCCGGAGGTGGCAAGTTCAAACCTAGGTCCGGCCAGAAACTGCAAAAAAACTCATTTGCACAAATCCCAATCAATCCAAACCCACACATCGTACCTAGTTGTCCTATCTCTTATATGTCTTTTCATCTAGAACAGATCTTTCTTTTGTTTTATTTTTTGGGATTCATTGAGGGTACAAATTAGGATTTACTAATTGCATTTGTTAGTAAAGTCCCTCTTATAACTACATCCTATTCCCAAGAGGTGTGCCATACCCCATGACCTTTATCCCCTGCCCTCCTCCCGCCTCATTCCCTTGCCCCCACCTTGAAATAGATCATCTACTGCCTTCATATTAGCATTACTTCAATGACCTTGAACCACCTTACAGGATGGTCTACCTTCTGAATTTGGTTGCTTCCTTGAGGTGAATTGTAGCCTCTTCTTTGCTTTGTGAACTGATAGTTATATCTAAAGGCTCTATGGATTCAACTTTAGCATATTTAACAAGATAATATCATAAGGAATGCTATCAACTTTGTGTTGCATCACTTAAGAAAACACATAATATCTGGTTGACCCACCTTTAAGGATACTAAGATTAATTCCTGGATTATTATAGTGACAGTTTAATTACTCTGCTTAATAGCTATGTTTTTCCTTTTGCAACCAGAAAGTCAGCCATGTAGTATTATTTTGGAATTGTACAAGTGCTCCAATCCCCATCAACTCTCACAAAATATTTTAACACCCATTAATAATTCTGAATTTATAATTTCCTTACAGGACTGGTGAATGCAGCAAGGAACAAAACAAGCAAAAGATCTTTGCTGTCCCACAGCTTACCAGCTAGTGGGAAAGATCATAAAAATTAAAAAATTAGAAAAACACTATATGAAGTGTATCATGGGTTGAAAAAAATGCTACGGAGGCTCGGTGCTTATAGCTCAGTGGTGGGTTCGAACCTGGCCAGGGCCTACTAAACAACAATGACAACTACAACAAAAAAATAGCTGGGTGTTGTGGTGGGCACCCATTGTCCTAGCTACTTGAGAGGCTGAGGCAAGAGAATCACTCAAGCCCAAGAGTTTGAGGTTGCTGTGAGCTGTAATGCCACATCACTCTACCGAGGGTAACATAGTGAGACTCCATCTCAAGAAGAAAAAAAAAAAAAAAAAAAAAAAAAAGCTATGAAAAATAAAGGTGGGACAGATGATGAAATAAGGGGGTAGAAGTGAACTCTGGAGTTATTTTGAACAGAGTGCTTTGGAAAGACCCCACTAGATATCCAACTTCTATGAAGAGACCAGTACACCTCCGGGAAAAAATAATTCCAGGCAAGTGCAAAGGCCCTGTTGTAGGAGCCTGGTGTTGAGTTAATGTGTGGGAGGTCAAAGGACAGGATCAGAAAGAGTAAAGGGGGAATAAAAGCAGATGAGGCCAATAAACAAAGTGAAGAGGGGCAGATCAGGAAGGCCTTCCAACCCCTCCTGAAAGGACTTTGGCTTTTACTCTAAAACAAGCTATAAGCAATAGAGCAACATGGTCTGTTTTATATATTACAGGAATTTCTCAGTATTCAGTGCCTAGATTAGGCTGTGAGGAGACTTTTGATTCAGTTCAGACATGTAGAACTTGGAAAGCATTACTCCCATCCTCACAAGAAAAATTGGAACAAACTGAAAACCAACGTATTTTCTTGGACTTATCAGAAAACTGAGGTTACAGGGCAAAGGAAGGATCACTTTGAAATCTAGAGACATGGCTGGATATAGAGGTCACAGCCAAGATCTCAAGATCTCAAGATCTGCTTACCTGGAGCAAAAGCCAGTAGAGCTCTAGACCAGCAGGGACATTTGCTTGGTAATTTTGACAAACTGCTGCAGGCTGAGTGTGGACTAGTGGGACAGAAAGAAACTCCTGGGGGCTTATGGAGCCCCTCACACTTTCCTGGTTTTGACCTGCAGGTTTGTGCCAGATTTGTACAAGGAAGAGCTAAGAAATATTCCCTCTTATCTCTGCTAAATGGGGGAAAGGTGAAAGGTAACTATTTTGAAATATACCTAAAACATTCTCCATAAAAAGGCCCATTCTCCAGGCCAGGCCCTACCAAGGGCCATATCCCACCCCACATCAGAAACTCAGATCTGCACAATACAGACTGGGAAGCAGGCAGGAGAGGGATTTGGGAGGTTACCGCAATATCCATGGGAGGCAAATCTGCAAGTTTGTTTTTCTCATGGGAAATCTAGAAAAAACTGGGCTTGGAGGAAGTAGAAAAATCAAGGCAAATAGCAACTTTGTTGTAAGGAGCACAGTTTACAGTCCTGGACAGGGAAGGGGAAAGGCAAAACATTTCCCCAGAGAGTAGAGTGAAGGTCTCTCTCTCTCTCTCTGAGCCATGGCTGTCCTCTAGAGGGGAGAGCTCTCCATTCCCACGGCAAATGTACTCACCACCTCTGGGCAAACAGCTTTCCATAAATGCTGCACACTTGAAGGCTCCTGGGACAGAGAGTAGGGGATTTAGCTACTTGGGTGGGGATAGGGGCATTGAAAGAGATCTTTGCTCCCTCACCTAGGTGGCTCTAAAGAGAACCATCAAGTTTTGTTCTTGCACTGCCCTTTCAGCACAGTCTGCAAATGTTCCTGGACCAGTGGGCTGTGTGTTTCTCACATCTGCTACCAACGATTGCTATACATCAGTCCCAAGGTCGCAGGATCATATGGACACCCATTCCCATTGGGAATCACCATTCTCTGTTCTCTTCTTTTCAAATCCCTGCAAATCATGACAAATCTCTAGGCCTCTTTTTTAAGTGGCTGTGCCCCTTGTGGTTGTAGACAAGCACTAGCAGACTGCAAAGAAGCTGATGATGTCCAGCCCAACCCTGCAAGGCTCCGCCAGCTCCTAGTGGTCTTGCAGCTTGTCAAATTTTCCTGCAAAGCTTGTATTTTAACATTCAGGCAGTACTGTTATTTTTGTTTTTTTGTTTTCTGGCAGGTCTAGAGTGAACACTTGCATTTTCTCAGTCATTTTAATTAACTCATCAGAGCACAGCCAGAGAGGCCCTGTCACAGTACTGGACCCTCTCAGAAAGATTCTCCTTGAACCCTGGTTTCACTGCATGTGTGTGGCAGCACTTGGAGACCCATGGGTTTGCCCCAGCTTGAATTAGCATCCATATCCAAAGAAATGAAACACAGGAAGACTCTCACTTCTACTAACTCCTGTGCTGGTTTATTTCTGGGTCATTGTGACTGTGTGCACGCTGACCATCCCAGATGAGATTCTCATCAATGCTCCCTGTGATGGTCAGAGTACACGCAGCCAGATTCATTCACTATTTCACTATGAATAAACAAGAAATGAATGAATAGATTTAAAAAATAAATATCAGAAAGCAATGTTAAATACATACATGAACACTTCCCACAAAAGGGCGTTCTCTAACTGCCTCCCTCCAGGCAGAAGACATGTTAATTGTCCTCTTCCTTTATTTGTAGTAGAGAATTATAGGAGGAGGGTAGGGCAAAAATATTTGTGTGGGAAGACCTCACAAGGAAATATGGGCCCTGTTAACTGATGATCTCTCTGCCTTAATACACATAACTCAGAAAAGAGCATTACAGTGAACAGTTACAGGAGTTTCCTAGGGCTGCTGGAACATGTTTCCACAAACTTAGGAGCTTAAAACAACAGAAATATTTTCTCTCAGCTCTGGAGGTGTCGAAAAGTGGGTTCCTTCTGCAGACTCTCAGGGAGAATTGCTTCCATGCCCCTCTCCTTGCTGGGACAGCTGTTGGCAATTCGGAGTTTTCTTTGGTTTGCAGACACATCAATCTCTGCTTCCCTTTTCTCTGTGTGGCCTTCCCCCTTCTCTGTGTGGCCTTCCCCTCTGTGTCTCTGACTCCATATCTCCCTCTCCTTTCTCATATGAGAACACCAGTTTTTGGATTTAGGGCTCAACCTAAAACTAGGATAATCTCATCTCAAGATCTTTAACTTAATAACCTCTGCACAGACCCTGTTTCCAACTGAGGTCACAGGTACCTAGAGTACTTTATCTTACCGCCATACAATCTAGTAAACAGGTGTCAGAGCGCATAAACTGGCTGATGCACAAGAGAATGTCATACTGGCTTTACCCCTAGTTCTCATTGCCTTTACGGATGAGGGGAAGGCAGTATAATAACCGTGTACTGAATTACCTACACATCCACACGCATGTCACACGCACACAGAGTAGCAATTTTTGGAAACTATTTCAGGAACAAATAGTGTTGGAGAAATCAGAACTTCTTAAGGCGAAATTAAAATATACAGGTATGTGGTAGTCTCTCCATCTTAGGGCGGCATCTTAGTTGTTGTGGCACTTAGCAAAGCAGCTTAACACGTTAAAGTTCTTCAAAGGAATTTGTTCTTGAAGCCAGGTGTGGTGGCTTGTGGCTTGTGAGGCTGAAACAGGAGGATAACATGAGCTCAGGAGTTCAAGGCCAGCCTAAGCAACATAGCAAGATCCTGTCTGTCTAAAAAAAAAAAAAAAAAGAACAGGAAGGAGGGAGGGCATTTGGTGGGATCTAACCTAAGGGGCACAAGGCAAGGCTGTATAACATGCCCCCTAGGTGAGGGGTTCCTTTACAACTGGAACTTCATCTTGGAAGCAAGAACAATGTATTCTAGAAATTTGTACTCTCAGATTAATTTGAAATAATTAAAAAAAGAACATTGTTCTTTTAAATGATTAAATATCATGCTCCTTCCAACTTGTTTACATGATTATTTTATTTAATAAGGCAAATTTTAGCTTAAATTGACACTAATGCTTAGGCTAGTTGTCCTCAAACTTTTTAAACAGGGAGCCAATTTACTGTCCCTCAGACCGTTGGAGGGCCAGACTATAATTTAAAAAAAAACAACTATGAACAAATTCCTATGCACACTGCACATATCTTATTTTGAAGTAAAAAACAAAACGGGAACAAATACAATTCACACCGCTTCATGTGGCCCGCGGGCCGCAATTTGAGGATGCCTGGTTTAGGCAATCTGAGGAAACTAATTTGAGTTGACGAAGTACCCTGATCCTGAATTCACTCACCAGTAAATATCCTTTAGAAGGAGCTGAGTATGCAGCTGATTCTAATAGCTTCCAAATAGAAGAATAATATCAACTTCATTGGTTAAAAAGTTAAAGAGCTACAGTAGAACTTCGGTAAATTGTCTCCCCCCAAGGGACTGAACTAAACTGGTCAACATATGTAACTGGTCAGCATAAGGAACTGGGCCTCTGTACTGATATGTACATGCATGTGGTGCCTGTCTGATTTATAAAAATTAGGTCAATTTAAGGAAGTGATCAATGTAGGGAGGTGGTCAACCATGGAGGTTCTACTGAGATGCTACTCCATGTACTTATACATAAGTGGGAAGATTTACTTTTTATATTCAGAAATTTCTCATAGTTGATATCATAGCCTTATTGAAATTTATATTTTGACTGTGATATTATTTTACCTTTAAAATAGATTGGGCAAATGATATATAAAGCTAAAAATTAGAAGGAAATCTGTAAACCTCAAAGTCCTACGAAAAAGGATCATAACTATCTTAGCAAGTGTGGTAAGTTGGCATATATATAGAGAGAGGCTACAACTGCTTGAGCACTACAAGGAATCAAGTCAAAAGTTAATTCCATCCTGTTGATTGTATGCCAAAAACTATAATATCTTATTTTTAATATAACAAGGACTGTATCAAACATCCCCAGAGTCTGAATTGAAGTACCTAAGAATCTAATTATTTTGACAAAATATAGGTAGTTGTATTCCTTACTGTAATTTTTCAGATCAGTGACTACAGTATAATGTGAAGTTCCCTTAGCATGATACACATATCTAACATTTCAGCTCAGCCTCTTACTGGTCACAGGGCCTAGGGAAAAAAATCTCCTAAACAATGTGACCTACAATTTCCTCAACTGAAAATTGAAGCACAATACCTACCTTGCCAGGTTGTTGTGAAAGTTATGAATAGTATGAGTAAAGTATCTGATTTTGAATAACTATTGCTATTCATAGGTTGCAGTCTTTCATTAGGTGACTTTGAGAACCCGTAGTTGGGTGTTTGGGCTACTTCATGTAACTCTGTGTCAGGAAAAAAAAAAAAAAGTGACAATTTCTATAATAATATGTGTGTTGCATTTCTGCATAAAAAGCTGTCTACCTTATATTTCTTTAATTACGACTAAAAAGAAATGTACTGTTCATAATGTGACAGACACAGAGATGTGTCGCTCAGCTCCCCTTTGGGAAAAGACTTGCTACCAAGCTGTTAAGAGCATGGCTAGCTGACAGCCTCCAGCTGTTAGTCCTTCAAGGTGCATTTCCGCTTCCCAGACTGTGGAGTGGCCTCTGGCCAATCACTGTGACAGGCAGTGGTAGCCACAGCATTGTGGAAGCAGCCTCTAGTCAATGACTGACCAAATACCACCTCAAGGCCCAGCCATTCCCACACAGGGGCCCCCTACCACAGGCAGGCTGCGCCCCGGACTGAACACCACTCGCAGCTCCTGCTCACTTCCTCAAGTTCACAGATTTACTCCCTGAACTTCTAACTGCCTCCGCATCTGTTTCCAGAGAACCCAAATGATGATAAATAAGAGATGTATTACACAACAATAACAAAAATATTCCTGATAGAAGAATCAATGAAATGCAGCAGTTCTTCATTACTTTGCCTAAAACCTCCCAGACAGGTGTCTGTTCTTAATAAACAATTCATAGTTTCAGTCTGTACCTGTTAGTATTAAACCAATGTTAATACTTTTCTGTCCAGTGCAATAGGAATTTGCTTGCTTTGAGTTAAGCCCACTTCTTCATCATGTGTTCTCTGAAAAGATGAAGAAAAAGCAGCTGTGCCACGATTTAAGACACCAAAGCCATTCTTTTATTATTGATTAAGATTCTCAACTTCTTTAAATATCCCTCTGAGGTCTTATTTTCCAAGCTGTTAATCATTTTTATTGCTTCTCTCTGGATGATTTCCACACTCTGCACCCTGCATCTGTCTTCCAATGCAGTTTTAAACTCCTAGCAGGACTCTGGTAAAAAGCTGGCAGTACTTGAGTAACAGAAAGAAGCTCAATGGCCACAGCTATGACAAAAACTCACCCTGAAAACTAGCAACACCAGCTTTCTAGCTATGTTCACCATTATTACTCAGCAACCGCATGATCTTTAATATTTATTTGCTCATATCCCACATCATTGTAGAAAGGAGTTTGGATAGTAGTATTTAACATGCACCAAATTAGCAATACACAAGGCATAACTCCCCAGAAACATAAAACTTCATGTTTTCCATCAATTCCATAAATAAACATTTCATAGATCCTCCTATTTAAATAATAAGACTGGCAAGTATTCCCACACATGTCCCAAAACGTGGTAGTTAAAGGAACAATGGAACAAAGGACCAATTCTTCTATCTTCCCTTATTAGTGTTTAATCTTTTAAAATAAATGCAAACATTGCCATCAACTCTGCTCGTGAGCCAGCTTTCTTGGCCTCCATAAGCTGGCATGACTTGCTTTTCCAGCTAATCCCTTCACTCACTCTAAATTCCATTCACAATGAACCATGTACCATTTCTCTGCAAACACAGAGCTGCTTTCCTTTGCTCTGGTGCTTTTTTTTTTTTTTTTTTTTTGGAGAAAGAGTCTCGCTTTATCACCTTAGGTAGAGGGCCATGGCATCATCCTTGCTCTGTGTAAAATGTCTTATTTTACATTTCCTGTGTTCTCAAATTCGTGCCCTCTCCATTCAAATAGTTCACTTCATCCAAAGTCCACTCGGAAAACATTTTCCTCGAAGCCCTTCCAATGCCCGCAGTTGTAACCGTCTCCCTTCTCTGAATGCTCAGGGCGTCCTGTTGCTTTATCCCATTCTGCATTGCATCACCAGACATTGGGCATATGAATCTTGTAACAGATGCTTCTGCAGCCAGCTACGGTTCTTTTTTCTTGTTTTTTGTCAAATGTACCTCCAGTAAGTGATTAAATTGGTCACAACTATGTGCCAAGATTTCAATTAAGTATTAGAAATATAAATATACCCAAAGTTGACTAGGTGCCCATCCTCAGGGGACTTAATCTAGATGGAAAGAACTACTGAAAATGTAATGCCTGCCATCCCACAGTGGGCAGGGGCCCTTGGGCTGGTATAAACTCTGACAAAGTGTAAAATGTAAACATTTAGCCAGGATAATGGTCTGGGTGGTGGTGATTGTTCTGAAAAAGCCAGGGGTGAGACTGCACCCTAGTTTCATAGCATCAGGGTAAGGGGGAGCAAGAGAATGGGGAGGGGCAGCACCTAAAATGAGAGGTAAAGCTAAGGCAGGAACAAAAGCCAGGTCAGGACAGGCTCTCTGAGACATGTGAGAGAGTTTGGCTATTAGCTGGAGGACAATGGCAAGCCATTGACAGACATCAGAGTTAGCATTTTCAGAAGACCCCTGTGGCTTCAGTATAGAGGTTAGCCTGCAGGGGAGCAGGACAGGGGACTGGAAGGCCACACAGTAGCCTTAGCAGCCTGTTAAGACTTCACAGCCTTAGTTGTTGTTGTCAATAATCCAGGCAAGTCTCAAAAGTGGGCATACACCCATATATTTTAAACAAGTGTAATTTGCCAAGTTCCAAGTCAGCCGCATACCTACCAGTCTTCCCTCCCTCCATGGATAAAATTTTAAATAAAATTTATAGGAAATATACAATTACTCCATCTGAGCGAAGGGTCTCTCACTGTCCTATGCCAGAATGCCTGGTCCGACATCTGGAATACACCTGGTGACACTTTGGCATTTTACGTGTAACTATCATGGAGAAATTCATTGCTTGCAAGTGTGACTGCAGTTCGTGATTCACGTAGTCGATCAATCGATACTACGGGCATTTTTATTTTTGCAACAGGCATAATTGCTATATTAAACACTGAGGACTAACATGTAAATAATTTATCCAAGAAAACCCCAAAGCTACCAAGGCGCTTTGCTACTGCTTCTATTTAAAACTGGTTGGTAGATAAGTAGTTTACAGGCCACTTTACTGCATGTTTACCTTTTTGTTCAGGAAATAGCACATCTCCTGAACAAAATGTGTAATATGTGTAATATAAAACTATATTTTAGGGGCAGGAAAAGACATATGGAAAATAGGCCAGGTGGTGTGTCCCAGTGGTTGTAGCCTACGCCTACTCCACTGAGGACCAGCACTGCCACCACTGCCCAGCTCACAAAGAGGTGTGCTCTCTTCCCTGTGTGTCAATCACTCTGGGCTGGTATGACAAAGTACTATAGACTGAGAGGCTTATAAACAAGGGAAATGTATTTCTTACAGGTAAGGGTGCCAAAATGGTAAGGTTTTGGTGAGGGCCTTCTTCTAGGGTGCAGACAGCTGACTTCCCCTTAGGTCCTCACGTGGTGGGAAGAGGATGAGGAAGCTCTCTGGGGTACCTTTTATAGCGGCATTAATTCCATTCCTGAGGGCACTACTCTAATGACCCAATTACCTCCCCAAAGGCCCCAACTCCTAATACCATTCAATATATAAATATAGAGGGACATTCAGTCCATTACATAGTATTATGGTGAGGAACTGGGAATTGTCTTAGCTGTCATAGAACATATCTAGTTAATACTCCAAGAAAAAGAAATTTTGAAACAGGTCATCTTTTTGGTAAATGTGCTCTATCATCTAATGGACCCAAAATTAAGTAATTTAACTCATTCAGTTACCTAACCACACATTTCTTTAAACCAGGTTATCAAATTATTTTGACTTGAAGTCTACACCAGGGAATTATGTATTTATATGTTATAAATATAATTATATATAAATTATATATTTTCATGTCATTGTTCTATAGACTTTAACGGAGCTATTTGGTTCTGTTGAGTATTTTTAGATGAGTATTTGGTTGTATCTGTTTTGAAAAGAACACATCTAGATTGCTGGTATTATGACACTGTTCTATGTGCAGATAGACTTATCCATGTGTCCATGAGCTAACAGGGTTCAAAAGTTACATTCAGAACTTTCAGTTAGGCATGTTTCCTTATCAGAGTTCTAACTTTCATAAAGAAGAGACACTCTTCCCTTCCATCACAGGTTTTGGTCAGCCAACTGAGAGAAAACAAAGCTGTAGGCAGTAAACTGTGAAGCTGCTTGTCAGGGAAAATTACATTGAATTCTTTGTTCCCCTGTAGAAACCTGAAGAATATGTGATCTCTCTGTTCCTTTCCTTTTCAAAAACCTTCACTAGATCAAGCCTGATAAATGAATTACGTAATCAGACGGCATCATTTTGGTTTCCTAATTTCATCACTTTTTTCTAAATGTGTTTTAACAGTCTCTCATGAGCATACTTTGAGGGACAATATAAAAAAGTATCCTGGAAAACTCAGGATTACATTTATTCTACACATGTCAACAAGTTCATTGTTTCTTAAAGCACCTGATGACCTCTTTAGAGAGCTGCTAGGATAAATTTCTCAAAGGTCTTAGTTCCAGAAAGAGATGTGTTTCCCTTCAGGCAATTGAACTCCTTCTTTATTTATTTTTATTTTTATTTTTTGATGGGCACAGTGACTTAAGGACCTGGTAATGTTCCTTACCTGGTAATGTCTTTGTGTTAGCTGCTAGAAAGCTTACAGCCATATCAGTGCCTCACAGATTCAAGTTCAATTATTCTACACATTTTTCCTTGTTACAAAAGGAAAACATAATTATTGAAGAAAAATGGAAAATTCTGGTAAGAAAAAAAGAACATAAAAATTGCTTATATTCTCTCTCCACCATGATGATCACTGTTATTGTTAATTTCTTAAAAGTTGTATTTGTAAGCACGTATCCTTTATTCCTTTATACAAAAATGGAATTATATTAATACCACTTCATTACTTGCTCTTTTTACTTGAAAGTATACTGTGAACAAAATTTGCATATTAGTAAATGTCCTTATACAACATTTTCAATGACTATTGAGAACAAACATTCCATGATGTATCAACATCTATTCAACTATTCTCTTATAATTAAAATTTATACTGTTTCCATCTTGACTTTATAAATATGTTCAGATGAATATCTTCATAACAGTATCTTTATAATAATCTTTTATTTCCTTGAGAATAGATTTCGAGAAGTAAAAGGATTAGGTCAAAATTTACATAAAATTATTAATATAAGCTTATTACTAGGAATTAAGAAATTGCTATTCAAAAAGAATGTACAAGTTTTTAGTTCAACCAGCAGTTTTATAAAATTCCACATGTTGGTTACAGAAGTTTGTATGTATTATTTCATAATTCATGCATGCATATGTGCACACACACACACACACACACACACACTCCTTTGCAGAAATACAGACTCCTGGTGCTATTACTGGGCTTATTTTAATAGGCACAAATATGGTAGCCACCAGCTTATTATGACCTCATCTCTGAGCCCCACAAGGAATGGGTCCCAGCTTTCTTATCTCTGTTCAATGATTCTGGGAAAAGTTATTTAAGCTGAGAGTGTATATTTGACCCAAGTTAGGCCATTTTCCTCTTTCTCTGGGAAATTTCACAAAAGAAAGAACAGACATAGACACTGCAAATGATTAACTGAAACCCTCCTATCAAAATATTCACAAATTCTGATATTGAAATCCTAAGAGTTGAAATGACCATCCCCTCTCTGAGACATAGTTTTCATCAATACCAAATGAGGCAAAACTAACCAATGAATAAAGATTGGTATGTTATAGTAATAAAAATCATATTTATTGGATATTTACAAAATAACAGGTGGTGTTCTAAGAGCTTTACATATATAGTTTCACTTGACCTTTATGATAAGCTTATAACATAGGTGCTATGAAGATCTTGATTTTAAGAGCGGAAGACACTGGTGCATGGAGCAGTTGATCTGCTTGTCTGTCCAAGGTCACACAGCTTAAAAGTCACAGGGGTGGGATCTGAGCCAGAATAGTTTAGTTGCAGAGCCCATGTTCTTACTTATTACACTGGTGTGGCCACTACCCTCAGAAAGTGATAGAAACGTCATCTCAACACTATCCAAAGGAGCCATGTTGTAGCCACCACTGGGACGGGGAATGCACAGATAGATTCCGCTAATCCAGCGCTCACTGTGGCCCAGAGATGAGCAAACTGGACTGGGGATGTCTGCTCATCAGTCTGCTGAAGGTCACCTGAGGAATATCCACCTAGCACAGGAGGATCCTGTCCTCACATGGCTGAACAGAGGTTGAATGTGATGGCTTTCATCTGGCATCCTACAATATCCAGGAAGCAGTGTGATTTAGACCACAAGGTTGAGCATTCTTAATTTTTAATTTTACATCGTATCCGGAGATATGGCCCCACCTGGAAGCAAGCCCTGGGAAGAGGGCCAGAGAGACATAAGTTTGGGCAAGAAATAGATTATCCTACACAATTATAAGTGGGAATATTACCAGGTTTAAAACCCATCTTTTGAATTGACAGGAAATAAGATATTAGATTGTTGTTTTCACTTGCATATCCTGCACTATAATTACTTTAATTATTAAGGACCCATGAGGTGCATGCATGCTCGGTAGCCAACTTGGCATTCCTGATCAAGGATACAGAGGGATAGAGTGGCTTATGATGATGCTTTCTATAATAATGACTTTGGGTCTTACAGTAGGTCCCCACTGCCTTTCCTTAAAAAAAAAAAAAAATCATCACATGAGTCAAACCCACAATGTATATAATTGTGCATAACCTCATATTAATCCAAAATTTTGAAAAGAGTAAAAAAGTAAGTATTTCTCTAATTTTATCACCCCTCCCCAATTTTAGAGTCTCTACTTCCCCTAGAATCCCTTCTAAACAGTTCTAAGTCCCCGGGCAATGATATTGCTTCTCCAAGGCATGAACCATTTTCTCAGCCTTTCCAGCCTGCTGTGGCCATGTCCCTGGTGTCAGCCACCCTGCGGATGTGCATTGATGGCAGGGCTGCTGCTGTGGACACCAGCAACAGGGCCTGTGAGACTAAGAATACCCCCCAGCTCTGTGCAGAGGCCTGCAGTGCCTGCTCTGCCAGGCGTCCCTGAGGAGAACGCCATTTCTCATTCCTACCAAAGCTGCCAGCAGCAGAGAAACTGTCTCTCAGAGAGCAGGTACACAGGCCTCTTGGTTTTATTTCCCACATTGCACCTGCCTCATCCTGAGCATAAAGTGCCAGGTGGCATCCAAGTCACCTTCCATTGACTGTCCTGCCTCATTGTCTTTGAACCAATCTTGTTACCCGTTTGTCTTCTTTCCAAGTGTATTCTCCCCGAAGGCTCCGTGATTGTTCGTGTAAATAGACAGCCCCCTCGACATTCCAGACATGTCTGAATACAGGAGTACACACTGATTAGTCTCGGACTGGAAGTCTTTCCATTATATCTATTATCATTACTGCTATTATCCCATCATTATTGTCATCATCATTATGTTGATGATGACGATGTTGAACTGTAGTCTATTAGTAACACTGGCTACACATGAGACCACATTGGGGAAAATTGGGTACATTGCCTCCATCTCATTTTTCTAATATAAAAACATTTCTAAAAGAAGTTCAATACTTAGTAAGCCTAACACAGCCTTTTTTTCTTTAGAATAAACACAATTGATGTTATATGGTAGATTAAAAAATATATAATTCCAGCACTGAATTTTTCTTCTTGCAAATGTATACTATTGGTATTGTATGTTAAAATAGTAAGAAAAAAAAGAACCTTCAAAATAGCTCATCTGTAACATATTTGGCTTAGGGGTTAAAAATTCCAGTTCTAATCACACTTTAACATTTAAATCACTGTGTGTCTTTGGAAAAGTCTCAGAAACCACTCCAAACTTCAGGTTCTTTACCAATAAACGAGATTATTTTCAAAACGTCTTTGCAGTTTTTGGCCGGGGCTGGGTTTGAACCCACCACCTCCAGTATATGGGGCCGGTGCCCTACTCCTTGAGCCACAGGCACTGCCCTATTTTCAAAACATCTTATGGGTTTTAAATTTCAAGAACTAAGTGAGTGCTTAATAAATAATAATTGCTTTTATTCTGATCTCTCATTGTTTACTAAGAATTACAGAAATAACACATTAAATGTCAGTTCTGGAAAGATTCTGTCTGTGGTTAGTATGTGAGTATGTTAGTATGTCAGTATGTCAGTATTGTAGATGAACAATAAACCAAGGGACAGGTAGATATTAATCACATTGTTAAAGGGAAAGCTGAAAACATCTTGTCAGCAGTATGCTACTGATAAAGAAAACTATACCTTTAATCCAAGGGCTCAGAAGGCTCAGGTCAAGGATCCCTTGAGTCCAAGAGCTCGAGATTAGCCTGGGCAACATAGTGAGACCCCTCCAACTCTAAAAAAGAATGAAAAAAAATTATCCACACATGGAGGCACATGCCTGTAGTCCCAGTTATTCAAGAGACTAAGGTGAGATGATCACTTGAGCCCAGAAGTTCCAGGTTGTAAGTGAGCTGTGATCATGCCAGTATAATCCAGCCAAGGTGACCTAGTATCTAACAATAAAAAAAAGGAAAACCACTGGTCATGACAATGAGCTAAATGATTTTCCTCAATATCTGGGTATCTATGCATCTATGCCGGGAGCCGAAAACCTAAGAATAAGCTTATCAGGAATATTCACAGCTGGTTTAACAGGAATAGTCAAAGCTGGAAAGCATTTAAGGGTGAGTAGGGCATTGTTACCCTTGGCTCCAGGAACTTGGTTCTAGACACTAAAAACATCACACCTGTTATCAGAAAACCCCCCACCCTAAATTCACCCACAGGCCTATTCCCCTCTGCCTATATTTATATGGCTGTTGAAAAATAAAGTTTGAGGAGTTTGATCAGAATCCTGTCTTGCTCCTCTCGTTCTTCGTGTCTCTTGTTCCCTTCCACTCTTTCCCTCCATATCCTAAGTCCCTGCTGAACTAGCCCCGCGGGCCGGGGCATGCAATAGTCCCTTGTAACTCATGTTAGCATAATGAGGAAAAAAATATAAAATAAGGAACTCACTAAATGAATGTGCATCTTTAAAAAAAAAAAAAAAAAAAAGCAAGAAGCAAAAGCTACACAACATTTAGTATAGACTGAATGTCAGAAAGAACAAATCCCAAACTCAGCATCAAGCAAGTACACATGTGTGTACACATATGTGGGAATTTTCTTTCTTTTGAACTATCTGAAAATAAGTTACAACTACCCAGACTCATCATGAAATATTTAGTATGCTATTTCCTAAAGTGCAAGGCAATCATATTATCACACCCAAGAAATTTTACCTACTATTTTCTAAAACACAGCCATGTTCAAGTTTACCAAATTATTCCAATAGTGAAATTTATAGCAGCTTTTCTTTGTCAATGCTGATCCAATCAAGGATTCTCCATTGTATTTAGTTGTTATACCTCTTCAGTGTTTTTAATCTGGAAAAATATTAAGCTTTTTTCTTTCTTTCTTTCTTTCTTTCTTTCTTTCTTTCTTTCTTTTTATTTTTATTTCATGACATTGACATTTTTTGAAGAAACTAGGCTGGGCATCTTATAGAATGCATAGACTTATACGGTTTTTATAGTTTTATAGTTTTTTAAATGTCAAATTTATCTCTGTAGAAATCTTGGGTTTTCTTAATTCACCCTATCTACTAGTGTTTAGAGGACCTAATGTCACGTTATGAGGAGTATGTTTTGTTAGTCTACTTCTATAGCACCTCACACACTCTTCTAAACTAGTGTCCTTTTGTAATGACCTACTCAGTTTAAAGCCCTTAAGAAAAAAAACAATGAATTTCATTTTCAATACAAAAGGTTTAGTCCCTAAGACAAGCCTTTTCTACCCTTGGGTGGTAAGCAATTTATTTTTCTTTTGATATGGAGTCTTACTCTGTTGCCCTCCGTAGAGTGCCATGACATCACAGCTCATAGCAACCTCAAACTATTGGGCACAAGCGATCCTCTTGCCTCAGCCTCCCCAGTAGCTGAGACTACAGGTGCCCCCCACAACACCCAGCTTTTTTTTTTTTTTTAAGAGACAGGGTGTGGCTCTTGCTCAAGCTGGTCTTGAACTCCTGAGCTCAAGCAATCCACCTGCCCTGGCCTCCCTGAGTGCTAGGATTTACTGTGCTAGCTGTGATAAGCCCTTTAAGATGGCTTGCCTGAGTAATAGCAGCTATCTCTGTGGATGACCTGTCCTTTCTTTTTCTGAGTAGGGTTTGTAAGCCAAAGGTCAGGCTTGAACTGTTCACAACTATAGAGGGAATTTTTTTAAGAAGCTGTTACAGTGTAGAGAAACAAATCAAATGGCAGAATAGACATTTATAGAGGATTCTAACCATCTTTTACAATATGATGTAATATGTAAAGTCTTTTATTTATAAATATTTATAGTTCCATTTATAGTTCCATATATTCATTTTCTATAAATGACTATAGAGCACCTATGGACTTCAAAAAAAGGCCAGAGAGGTACACGGAAGATGTGGAGTTCAAGGTGATGGGATGGGAACAGAAGTGTCCCACGCAGAGTAGTTCAGTCCTGGGGATGAATTACTTTGATCCTTTTCCCTTGGTCCAGTTTCTTGTGTTTGAATAAGAAAGAAAAATTTTTTAAAGACTATTCTTCATGTATTATATAATCACATTAACTCCAGCAATAGACTTTGCCCAAATGTAACATTTACCAGGCAATTTTACAAAAAGAGTACATTTGGGTTTATTTAAGCCACAGGTTCTATAAAACCCAAATTTTAAAAGCACTTTAAAAATCTAATTTCTTTGAGAACTACCTTTAAAGATATGGTTGCTGTCTGTTTTCCTATTTGGAAAATATTTATGAAGTCCAATAATGTCAGAGTTATTGTCTTGTATGGTAATACAGAATACATTTGTTTTGCCACAAGATTTAACTTGAATTCTGAAACTGGCAATAGAAGTCCTACTATAGAGTTCTCATTTAGGATCCATGCAATGAGATCTCTGCTACCAAACTTTAGCAAAAAAATCAAATTATCAGCTAGCTTCTCATGAACACCTACTATGTGCCCAATACTTTTTTACATGCATTATGGCAAAGAAAAGTCTAAGTGGTCTTAATCCCAAATACAACTGCTCGAAATAAACATTCACAATGGCAGACAATTTTAAATAACACCTTATATTTAATGTCAAACTATAGCAATGGTATAGCATGAGAATGTATACAGCATGAGAAATTTTCAGTAGAAAAACCTTGATGAATACTGTAGTAACTAAGCAAAGGCAGTTGCAGAGAACTGTAAGGAAAGCAATGAATTAAGGTCAAGACAGGAAGGATGTTGGTCTGGTCTGATAATCCTCAACACAGAGGGGGAATCTCAGGGAAAGACAGTTCAAGTTAAAAATGTTACTGAAATTTAATTGGGAAAATGAGTATCTATAATAATATTAAGAGATTTACTATCCATATATTACATATGTATTTTTTCTATTTGTATGTCCACAGTGGTGCTGGACAATGACTCTAAGACATATTTTTTTTCACATTTAAACATTTCTTAAATCAGGGTACATGATGCAATTAAGTCCGTATCATGGTTTAACTGACAGTATTTTTTTTTCCTTAGAAGTACATACAATAATGATACATCTTACAAATCAACCACAGCTATGAATCCAGAATGGTGCAAAGCCTTTAAGGTAGAATGAATGAACAATGAATAAAATGTTTTATATTAGAAGTAGAACATAACTGGTTCTCAACTCTACAAATAGATTGCCTGAACTACTCAGAAGGGAAAAAAAGAGACTGCTGGTCTCCTGCAGGGAAGGGACAGGAGTGTCTCTTATTTAAATTGAATCCAGACAGAAAGTTGAGATTTCAAGTCAGAGAGACCAAAGGAAACATTGTAAAGGCAAAAGCAGGGTCAAAAAAATAAAGGGAAATTGGAAGTCAAGAGTCAGGACCCAGGAGGAAACTGGAATGTAAAGAAAGCAAGCTGCGACAAGCCAGGCAGGTCCCTGTGCAATCACTGCCATCAGCATTTATCCTCCAGTGGGTGCGGTGGAGCATTTAAAAGCACACGTATATGAAGGAGAGTAGGCAAAATTTTCAGGTTCCCAAGGTAATCAATGTTGCTACCATCTTCTGCATATATAGCGTTGTTGACTTCCCCTTTCAGAAAACCATGGCCCTTTTTCTGATCCAAAAATATATTCTCTGCTTCTTTTATCCTCTTTCTCCTTATCCTGCAACTTTGGGCATTCTACTGCAACTTCTTCCTTAGACCGTGTATCTACCCTTACCTCTAAACAGGATGATGCTCAAATCTATAATCCTGAGCCTTCTACATAATGTTTATGTACTGAATGCATGAAAGAGTTCACACAAATACATGCAATTAAATTCACCATTTCTCCTTATACAAAAAACAATCTCAATATTTTCTTCTTTTTGACAATATCATTAACTCAATCCTCTGGCCTTGAAATCCATTATTAATTTTCAGTGGCTAATGTGTACTGATTCATCTTCTAACTCTGGCCATCCATTCCCTATCATTGTGTTGGTCTAGGCTCTTCAAAACCAAGGCTAGTGTTGCTACTGCAAAGGCTCTTGCTGTTTCTCTTGGGCTAAGGTATCTCTGCTCCCATCCCTCCTGCTAAGGTATCTCTGCTCCCATCCCTCCTGCCTACCACCCTAAGCATAGCGTTTGTTACATAATTTTTATTGCTCAAAATCCTATAGGATTCTGCCAAATATCTTGTCTTTTATGATGGCAAAGGCACCCAGGCTTTGTGATCAGACAAAACTTGGGTTTGAATGCCTGATGCTGCTTGTGCAACCCTGGCCAAATTACTCAACTCTAAGTATCTGTTTCCTCGGTAGTAAATTAGGAATACTATGTATTGGAACCTACTTCATGGAATTTTTGTAAGGATTACCTGAAAGAAGGTAATGAAAGTATCTAGTATAGAGCCTGGCCCAGCGGGTGAGGTCACCCAAGCCTGTAATCCTAGCACTCTGGGAGGTCAAGGCAGGGGTATTTCTTGAGTTCAGGAGTTTCAAGATCAGACTGAGAAGATTAACTCCCCATCTTTACTAAGAACAGAAAAATTAGCCAGGCGTTGTGACAGGCGCCTTATTCCTAGCTACTTGGGAGGCTAAGGCAAGAGGATCAATTGAGCCCAAGAGTTTGAAGTTGCAGTGAGCAATAACACCACGGCACTCTACCCAGGGCCACATAGTGAGACTCTTCTTCTTTTTTTTTTTTTTTTTTAAGATACAGAGTGTCACTTTGTCACCCTCAGTCGAGTGCTGTGGCATCACAGCTCACAGCAACCTCCAGCTCTTGGGCCTAGGCGATTCTCTTGCCTCAGCCTCCCAGGTAGCTAGGACTATAGGCACCCACCACAACACCTGGCTTTTGTTGTTGTTGCAGTTTGGCCAGGGCTGGGTTCAAACCCACCACCCTCAGTATATGGGGCCGGCACCCTACTCGCTGAACCACCAGTGCCACCATAGTGAGACTCTTCAAAAACAAACTTAAAAATAAAAAATCATCTATCCTGTATTACCCATCCAATCCAAGTACATATTTTCTCACCAAAACAAATGCTCCATTCCAGTCTTCTCTGAAAAGACCACAGTTTTCTAGTCATAGTGAGATAGCTCATTTTGTTCCTTATACACACATATCTATTATAATGTCACTTTCCTTACTCTCCCTACCTTACACAACTGTTACTCACCCTTCAGAAGCATCTCACTTCTTGTTTCCTCTTTGAAGTCTTTGTCGTAAGTCTGAGCCTATACAGTCTCTTTCTTGTCAGCTCTCCAAAGCTGCCCTTCTGGAAGACCTGCTGGGGACCTATATGTACTGTACTGCATTACACAGTCTAACGTTTAAATATGTGGTCCTCTATTATTTCACATCAGTGCTACCGTTAATTAATGAAATGTTTTGATCTACTAAAAACATACTAAGAAAACAGCATGCAATCGAGCTCCTCTATGATATCAGCCAGCAGGGTAGCACAGTTTTTGATATTAGTTTTAGTTTACTGTGATAGTATGACTTCACTGTCTGCTATCTGACAAATACAAACATCTACACTATTCTTGAATAAGACGAAGACACCAAAACTGTGTTTTGCCTGACAGAATAAAAAATGGTAACATTTTTCAAAGAAAAAAAAAAATGTTTTTTTAAATGTCAATAAGCTAACCTAATTATAGCAATATATATCTAGAATAAGTATATAAAACAGTATTTGCTAAGCATTGGTAAAGCCATTTCTATTTGTGTTTTATATCATAGAACTGTGGTTCCTGGTCCCTAGGCTGTGGACCAGCACTTATTTGTGGCCTATTAGGAACAGGGCCACATGGCAGTTGAGAGGAGAGGTCGGCAAGGAAGATACGCATCAAATGTGTTTACACACACTCCCCATCACTCGCAGCACCAGCTGAGCTCCACCTCCTGATCGGCAGATCGGCAGCGGCATTAGATTCTCATAGGAGCGTGAACCCTACCGTAAACCACCCAAGGCAGGGTCTAGGCTGCACGCTCCTGAGGAGAATCTAATGCCTGATGATCTGAGGTGGAGCTGAGGTGGTGACAGTAGCACTGAAAAGCAGCTACAAACAGATGATCATTCGCAGAGAGGTTTAACTGCACGGAGACTGTAACACATCAACTGCTTGCAGACTATAACCCTATCAGTGAGTAGCAAGCAACAGTTGAGCTGCATCTGATGGCAGGCTTTACAGCAGCAACACACTTCAAATGTTGCTGTCTCCCACCACCCCCAGATGGGACCATATAGTTGCAGGAAAACAAGCTCAGGGCTCTTGCTAAGTCTGCGTTATGACATAATGTGCTCGAATCATCCCCCAAACCATCCCCACACCTCACCCTGTCCATGGAAAAAACTGTCTTTCTTGAAACCGGTCCCTGGCACCAGAAAGGTTGGGGACTGTTGCTATTGAAGACATTGATACTAATACAGGATGTCCCCATTCAGGGCTGGACAAGGACCCCCTCATCCCCGTTTTCCAGGCCTAAGCAAATAGACTTTTTCTTTCTAAACTACTCTCTGAGTATAAGTAAGACAGGAGAGGGGCAGTTTTCTATGTAAGCTAAGCCCCTTCTGGAGTGCACCTCCTGCAGTTAAATCCCCAGGTCATCAGGTGAATCAAAGAGACAGGAAATTAACTCCCCCCATACACTTAGCAAAAAAGAGAAAGTGAGCCACAGCAGATCCTGGCTCAGGGACAATGAGTATAGAGCAGGGCAGGGGTGAGGTATAAGACTAAGAGCAGGGGGATTCAGTAAAAAATCTCACAAGCCACAGACTAGGAGAAAATATTAATAAGAACTAGGGTTCTTACTAATGAAAATATTCACCCAACTTGGTTTCAGTTTCAATATTTTATATTTATAAAAAGAAGTAAAATGCAAAAGTGAAGGACTGTTACCCAAAATACACAAAGAAAGCTTAAAACTCAATGACAAGAAAATAATTTGATTAAAAAATGGGTAAAAGATCTCAAAAGACACCTCACCAACAAAGGCATGGTGATGTCAACTAAGTACATTAAAATGCGCTTACTGTCATTAGAGATTTGCAAACTAAGGCAAGACACAACTACACACACTGTAGGAGCAGAACAGCCAACATCCAGAACACTTAAGACACCAAAAGCTGATGAGAAACAGCAACTCCCCCTCACTGCTGGAGGGAATCCTACAGCTGTTTGGGAAAGCAGTTTAGCAGTTTCTTACAAAAGCAAATGCATTCTTATCATACACTCCACCAATCACACTCCTTGGTATATACTGAAAAGGATTAAAAACTTACATCCCACAAAACATGAACATGGGTGTCTATAGCAGCTTTATTCAAAATTGCTAAAACTCGGAAGAAACCAAGATGTCCTTCAGAACATGAATAAAAAAGCTGTGGTATATCTAGACAATGAGTCTGGATATTATTCAGTACTAAAAAGAAATGAGCTATTAAACCATGGGGAAAAAAATAAACCAAACAAACACAGAAGACATAATAGACCCCTAAATGCCATCTAAGATTAGTCATTATGTTTCATAAGGCTTTTCTTTCTATTTTTTCTCTTAAATGTTTATTTTATTTTTTTTTTTTATTAATATTAAATCATAGCTGTGTACATTAATGCGATCATGGGGAATCATACACTGCTTTTATAAACAGTTTGACACATTTTCATCACACTGGTTAACATAGCCTTCCTGGCATTTTCTTAGTTATTGTGTTAAGACAATTATATTCTACATTTACTAAGTTTCACATGTACCCTTGCAAGATGCACCGCAGCCACTTTCTTCTGATTAATGATTATGTGATATACTTTTTCCTTTTATTGTCATCCTGCTTATATCATTAAATTTGTTTTCTTTTGAAGTTTTTGGCTGGGGCTGGGTTTGAACCACCACCTCCAGTATATGGGGCCAGTGCCCTACTCACGGAGCCACAGGCACCACAACTATCATTGAATTTGACGTGAGTTTCTTGCAGACAACACATAGTTGCATCATGATTTCTAGTTCATTCTGTTGATCTCTTTTAATTGGTGTATTTAAACCAATTGCATTTAATGTAGCTGTTGATATTTTAATGTGTAAGTCTGCTGTTTTATTTTTTGTTTTCCTTTGTTATGCCTGTTTTTCACTTCTGTTTTCTTTTTCCTGGATTTCTGTAGTTTGCTTAAATGATTTTTAGAATTTTGTTTGCATCATGCAGTTCCATGCTCTCCTTACCCTCCTCCTCAAGATCACCTAAGGGTATTTGTGCTTTCCAAAGTTCTCCCACTATTTCCAGGACAGAGGAGAGCCTATATCATCCCCTTTGTCCTGGCCCCAGTATGGTCCTTCACATAGTGAGCACCAATAAATGGATGTTGAACCAACTGGGATTGGAATGTCAATCCTTTTCCACCTGAATGTGTGGCATGGCTGTGGAGAAAGGAAGAAGGCTCCTTGGCTTCCTTACTGTAGGAGACCCAGTAGCTTTCTAGAGCCCTGTGAGCAATTTCCCTGAGTGCCAGAACTGTGGTTGCCATGGTTTCTCCCACCCACAAGGAGTATGTAGGTGAATGCTGATGGAGGAACACAGTGGCCTGGCCAAGGCCTTTTCAGGTCATTGGATCAGGGAAAAAAGTTGATGAAGTAACAGAATGGTCATTCAGATGGCATAGTGCAGTGGGGGAAAACTCAACAAGATGAATAATTAAATTAAATGTGAAACTATAGCCCAGAATCATTTTAGAGATAATACATGTGCTACAGACAGCAGAGATACTTTCATTAATCAGCCTCAGAAACATGAAGGAATTATGCTTGTTAACCTAAATTATTTCCAGGTATGATTTATTAGAGAGACCAAAATAATTTATATCTAGCTTTTTTCTAACCTAACTTTTAAATTTATGGATGCAGGATTAATTTGGCATTTTAAATTATGGCTAGCACTAAGCTATAAAAAATTATCTCTTTTTATACCACATTGCCTTCATTCATCTCTTAGTAACTTAAGAGATTAGTTTCCCATTCAGAACATATTAATACAACCTGAGATGGTCTGTTCTGACTTGTAATCAGTATCTATTCAACTATTCAATGTTTAGAAAAGGGAAGGCATAAAGCCAGAGGAGAATTGATTGCACCTGCTCAACTTTCAGCCACAAGAGAGATCAAAGAATAGTTTTTTAGACTCTGCTCATAGAAGGGGCTCACCCAGCCAGAACTCATCAAGGACTAATATTTGACTTCAGCACTAATATCAGAGAGATTCTCTTGACTAAAAATGTGCCATAACCTCTAACCTACTTACCAGATGCTTGCAATTTGAAGTTCTACCACATTGTGTTTCCTCCCCATACACCACGTTCTCAGACAAGCAGAAGACAGACAGCCTCAATTGGAGGTAATACTAATGGGGTCAAGATCTTAAGTTTCTTCTGTAGCACATCCCTCAGAATAGTGCTATCTTAGTCTTCCCGGGCTTCTGTACAGAACACCACAGACTCAGTGACTTATAAACAACAGAAATTTATTTCTCACGGTTCTGGAGGCCAGAAATCCATGAGAAGACATCAGTAAATTCAGTGTCTGGTGAGGGCAGCTTCCTGGCACACAGGTGGGGCCTTCTTGCTGTGTCTTCACATACAGGAGAGGCAGTGAGCTCTCCAGGATCTCTTTATAAGGTATCTAGGCCATTCCACCTAATGGCCTCCCAAAACCCCACCTCCTAAAACCTCCACATTGGAGTTAGGATTTCAACATGTGATCTCTGGGGACCTCCTGAACATTCAGTCCACAGCAAACACTAGGTCCAGATATAAGATCATGAAGACTAAATTCATAGAAACTTTCACCCTTGACTCCCCAAATCTACTAACCTAGAATTTCTGGTCTGACAGCACGGAAATCTGAACTTTAACCAACTTTGGACTTGATTTTTATACACTCAGCCTCATTCCAGGTCCCCATAGAACAGGCAAACTTGTCATATGTCAGTGTGCCTAGGAATCACCTGCTGAGGTAATTGCGGATATTTCTCCCAGGCCCACCCCAGAGGAGCTAGTGCAGTTGGTCTGGGGCTGGCCTGGGAATCTGCATTTTCACAAGTTACTCAGTAGATCCTCACCTCCCACTGGACTTCAGAAACACTCCCAGACACGTGCCATTTCACGCAGGTGTCTTGAAAATAGCTGTACCTCTTGGAAATAGCTCCACTCTGGACAAGCATCTGCAACATGTCACGTTCAGCCACAGGCTGACAAAAAGTAGTGTATAAACACTGCAAACTGAAATCAAAATAGGAGTTTGGAATCAAACTAGGAGTTTGTCCTTTCAGAAACTTGTTCATACAGGGATGGCGCAGAGGCCCGGGCCCGCATTCAGTGCCACCGCCCCGCCCTGAGCATCTGCGAGCCCAGCCCAGGACTCCCCTGCGCCAGGTCCCCAGGGGTCGGATAAGTCGTCCTTTCAAGCACCCTATGGTCAGCCCGTCCCTCTTCTCACAAAGGAAACCACATTAAAGGCCTCTGATAAATGCTTCTTAGGATCCACTTTCCCTCTTTATCCTCCACGGCGGATCGGTGTCTGCTCCCTTTGGTGCTACAGACCTCACTCCTTTCTCTGCCAGCTCCTTAGCTTTGTTCCCTGTGCCTATCTTCTTTCTCCTTTCTTTCAGAATGTTCTCACTTATCTTCTCTGATACAGACAAAAAGTCAGGAGCTAAGCCCATCACACGGGAAAGTGTCCTGACTTGCTCTGGCCGAGTGGCAGAGCCCAGGTTTGCGGGGGACCCGGGCGAGGGTGCTGCGCAGCGGAGGGGGTCACTGCCCTCACACCCTCTGTAGAGGTGGAGACAGGGAGTCTCCTGCTCCAGCTGGTCTTGTCCCTATGATGCCTTCCTCTGTCATGCAGAGAGTCTCTCCAGTTTGGGGATCATACTTGCCCGCAGGCCCCGCCAGCCCCGCGTGGGCCGGGCACTGAGTGTTCTAGCCCAGGTGGTGTTGGCCCCAGTCTTGCGGCTGAGGAAGGTCGCTGAGATGGCTGAGGTGCTCCACCTATGGCCACTGAGGTGATAAGGGATGGAGTCAAATTCTGGTGTCACTGACTCTTCCCTGTCATACAGCCTGAGGGACAGGGGAATGGAAGGGGCATGGACAGAGGCTCTGCTGCTCTCCAAGGCCTTTCTCCAGATGCTGTCTGAAGTCCTGCCCTCAACACCACATCCTAGCACTCAGGCCTAGTGGAGAGGTGGATGACAGCCAGGTCCGAGGTGACCTTCAAGGTTTGACCTGGAGGACGCCAAAGGTCCCCTTCCCCCTTCCGGGAGCACCTGCTCCACCTACTACCTGTCTGTCTCCTCAGTCAGCACAGAAATTTCTCCTCCAAAGTTCATACCCACGGAATTACTACAAGTGAAGACATGTTTTTTGATCCAGTAATCCCACTTTTGGAAATTTGCCCTACAGAAACACTCAAGTGTAGAAAGATAACAAAATAAGGATGGGTTTGCAAAACAATTTCAAATAGTAAAACAATGAAAACAATGTATCCATTCATTATTAAAGAAAAACTCAGGGATGTTAGCTAGTATTAATATTTGCAAAACATTGACTGGCTTATGTGAAGAAGAACAGACGTTAGACTGGTGTAGACTACAGGGTATGCAAGCCTGGCTGTCTCTGTACAAGATCTGCCAGCAACAGCTCCCAAGTAGGACAGCCCAGTCCACACTGTTTCCACCATCAGAATTTTCTCACAACCAATGGGGAAACAGTTAAACGAATTATAGCTGAAATATGCTATGGAATGGTAGGTGGCTTTAAACAGAACCAGGTAACTCTGCAGTGCATGACGTGACAGAGCACATGACCTTCCACCGTTTGTGCAGGGCAAGGACACGCACACACAAACTTGAGGTTGTATGAGAGAAAGCACAGAAGAAGGAGTGGATGGTCACATACCAAACCATTCATAGGAAGAGAAGAGGGATGACTTTTGCTTTTTATTCTACCTGATTTTGTACTGTCTAGGGTTTTTGTTGATTATCTCTTACTTGCCATTTTAAAAAATTATAAAAGAGAATCAATTTATCCTTAAAAGAAATTTTCTGTGCATTAAAATACTCCATCACTAAATAGTGGGGTGTTTTTAACTGCAGGTGTAGCCATGCTACCTGTGGAATTATCAAATTGCTTCCAAACTAGTTAGAAATAATGTAATAGTAACTATAACAAGAGAGAAGTAAAATTAATGAATATACTGCAAATGCTATTATAAACTCATAGTTTAAGCTCATTGTCCTAGAATATCACAAAGACCGTTGACAAATGAGTGAGTGACATCTGAGAAGCCCTGCAGCTCTTTTAGCCTAGCCTGCGTCACTGGGGACAGCCTGGCTGTGCTAGGTGATCTCATGCAGTGCTTTGTGGTTTAGAGGATCACCAGTCAGTCATTCTCTTCATATTAAAAACTTTTTGTTTTTGATTAATCCTTAATAAGTTGTCATTCTTGTCTGAGTAGTAAAGGAGCAGTTGCTTATGTTTATAAATTCAGAAACCTACAACAAAATATTAAAAATAAATCCTCAGGAACAGAGTTTGGATAATTTTTAGTATTTCTTTTAAGTATCAAAAGCATCAACCTTCAGAATCTGTAAGAGGAAAAAAGCAGTTTAGAATATCCCCTAGTATTCCAAAAGAAATCAGAATGACCTAGAACATTTCTGATATTGTGCAAGAATCAGTAGTAATTTGTATTTCAGAAATAAAATGTAGTTTTGTTGTTTCAACAAAAGCAGTGCCTTATGATTACTAGTAACATAATCATTGGATAAAAATGATGCTCAAAAGGCAGATCGTTAAGAGCTGAAAATAGGAATATATATTTTATCAAAATACCAATATTTTTATCAAGCCTCACAACCCCGTAAAAGAGATTTTATACTCATTAAAGAGAAAAAAAAGCTGAGAAGACTATCCTAAGTAAGTTTCATATAGTAGATCATCTGAAATAATAAAAATGTCTAAGATTTTGTCAAAGTATATATAAAGAAAATCAAAACATTTAGAAAGCATGATGAGAATTTTTAACGTAACTGCTGTATAATTTTAAATAACAAGCAGATTATTTCTGGTTCAATGACAGTGGGCTAGTTTATCTAAGTTAAACACTACTGCTGAAAACAAATGAGAGAAATAGAACAGCATTAACAAAACATCTGTTTGAAAGCATCCGAAAGCTACCAAAGTAGCAAGGACTTGAAGGGCCGAGGTCCCACAGAGAAAGAAACAGCAAAGAGATACGACATTTGTCATCTTGTAAAATAAAAATCAGACAAAAAAAACAAACAAAAACTAGAAATAAATACCCCAATCTTTCATTTTGGACATCAAAAAAGATTGGTGAGAGAAAGAGTACCTGGAAATAAGACACTAAGACTGAAGCTAAACTTTGAATCAGCTTAATCTTTAATTGGATTAATGGCACTTTCCCTAACCCAACTTCCAGAAGCAAAAATAAATCCTAAGGAGGAAGTTAACACCAGCCTGAGCCTCTAGTCTTCACATTCCGATCCATTCTCCACTTACTATTATTCATCATGTTTTTTAACCTGATATTTTATTGAGAATTATTATATTTTAGGTGGGAAAGAGAAATTTTAGGACAAGTCCTACTGATAGGTTGCCAGGAATCAAAGTCACCTGAATGAATACTGTTTAGTTTCTAAGTGTCTTTAAATTCAAGACATGCATATATTCTTTTTTTTTTTTTTTTTTGGCAGTTTTTGGCTACGGCCAGGTTTGAACCTGCCACCTCCAGTATATGGGTTCAGCGCCCTACTCCTTGAGCCATAGGCACTGCCCGACATGCATATATTCTGAGTATTGAAAAAATGATTATCAAATATATCTTTGTCTCTCTTCTTTCCTTCTTCTATGTTACTCTGTTCCTATAAGTGAAATAAAACTCAAAACTACCAACAGTTCTACTTGTCAGAGGATTTTCATAAGACATAGTCTCAGGGAAGAGATTGGGAAGAGATTCTCAGAAATGTGATCTCTAATGTAGGGCTCCAAAAATATCTCTCACAGACTTATTTCCAAGGACTTCACATACTTATCCCACCTTGCCATCTTAATTTAAATTTTTGCACCAGTAATTAACAAGGAAAAAAAGAAAGGGTACAAGGAAGTAAAATGAAGACATACATTTTCTGAAAATAAAAGACCTAATAATTAATTGGTCAGTGATAAAAATCCTCTACTAGCATCAACACATTTAATAACTAGCAGTGCAACTTTTAATAAATTTTTAAAACTATTATAAATCTATTGACAAAGTTGTATAAAACAGGCTTTCATTGCTAATAGGATTGTAAATTGGCTCTATCACCATCGAAGGCAATTTAGCTATTATCTATCAAAATTATTAATACAAATGTTTTAATACATACCTTTTGACCCTGAAAATCTAGTTTGGAGACATTGTCCTGCAGAAGTAATTGCATAGGTATATAATGATATATGTACAAGGCTAATGATTAGAGTATTATTTGTATTACTTATTACCTAAATATTGATAGAATTTACCAGTGAAGCTCTCTGGCTCTGGAATTTTCTCTGTGGGAAGGAGTTTTGGTAACAAATTCAATTTTCTTACGAGATAATTTTTTAATATTTTATCCATTTTATAAGTTGTTTTTCAAGAAATTTGAATTTGTCCACTTCAATAAAGCTATTTGTATTGACAGGGTTATTATATCTATTATATGTATTATACAGTGTTATTAACATTTTCTATTAACATTTTAAATGTCTGTGGGAGGTGAAGTGATTTCCTCTCTTTCATGCCTAACAATGTTTTATGTCTCTCCCTCTTTTTTTCTTATTTAGTGTTGCTAGAAATGCTATGGACTGAATTGTGTTCCTCCAAAATTCATACTTTGAGGTCCTGCCCTGTACCTCTACCCCCCTCCCACTCCCCCCTCCCCCACAAAGTGGTAATATTTGGAATTGGTAGATTTGGGAGAAAATTAAGTTTAGATGAGGTCATGAAGGTAAAATGTATTAAGCTTTGGCTTTGATTTTCTTTATTATTTACCTTCCAGTTCATTGATTTTTTTTTAAGTCTTTGTTATTTTCCCTTCTACATTTATATTGAGTTTCATTTGTTCTTTTTCAAAACTTCATAATATGAAAATGTAGGTAATCAATTTTAGTTTTTCTTCTAATATATGCATTTAAATAATAAATTTCTGTTAGCACTGCTTCCAGTACATCCTCTGAATTTTGATATTCGTGATTTCATTTTGTCCATTTAAAAGATTTTAAATGTCTCTTATAATTCTTTTACTCATGAGTTAGTTGTTTAATTTCTAAACATTTGACATTTTACAGATATGTAAGTATCTAATTTAATTCTGCAATGGCCATAGAATATACATTGTGTGATTTCTATTCTTGGGAATTTATTGAGACTCGTTTCACAGTTCAGTGTTTTTTTTCTCCACAAACATTCCAAATACACTTGGAAAGAATGCATATTATGCAGTTCCTGGATACAGCCTTCTACAATTGTAAGTGAACTCAAGTCAGTTGGCGGTATTGGTAGCTCTTCCATGCCATATTCTCACTGACTTTTGTGTACATGTTCTTTTATAAATGATTCAGTTATTATAACTATGAACGTGAATTTGTCATTTTTCCTTTGGTGCTTTCAATTTTGCCTTCATGTATTTTGTTTGGTTTTTATCTACCTTTGCATATTTTGGATCTTTGTTATTTAGTAGATGTACATTTAAGATTGATGTCTTCTGGATGAAATGGCCCTTTTATCATTTGAAATGTCCCTTTAATTCTGGTAATTTCCTTGTTTTGAAGTGTATGGTATATAGTATAGTCACTTCAGCTTCTCTACAATTTGTGTTTGCTTTATGTTGTTCCCCTCTCTTTTGTTTTCAATATACCTGTGAGTCTAATTTTCTTGACTGTTTTCTTCTCTCATGATGATGGGTTTCATTTTCCTGTTTCTTCACACATGTTGTAACTGTTTACTGAGTGCTGGACATTGGATATGGAAGAATCTTCAGGAGGGTTTTATTTGTTTTTGTTTTTTCCCAGTAAGTGTAAGTCCTTTTCTCTTCACCAGGTGGCTAGCAAGAGAATCTGATCTTCCAGATTTCATCAAGAGTTAAGTCAGAGCAGAAGAGAGAGGGAAGGAGGGAGGGGTGTAGGGTCTTGGTGTGTGACACACCTTTTGGGGGCAAGACACAATTGTAAGAGGGTCTCTACCTAACAAATGCAATTAACGATACCTGGTTTCTTGTACCCTCAATGAATCTCAAACAATAAAAAAAAGAAAAGAAAAGAAAAAGAAAAAAAGAAAAAAAAGAGTTACATCAAGACGAGACTGAGCTGTAGTGTTAATTGAATTGAGTACATTTCCTTTTACCCCTTAGCCTAATCTCCACTACATCTCCACTACATCTCCACTATGAAGTCAGTGGTCTCTTTGGTCTTTCTGGTGTATGAGCTGAAAGGAGGATAAGACACAGATTTCACATTATTTTGACATACCTTACATCCAACTCCAATATAGCTCTGAAATTCAAGCACGTGAAATTGCTTCACTCTGTCTTCCAGCCCTCCTTCTACTGCTGCATTTGCAATAAGATCCTGGCAGTTGAGGGGCTGGTTGTTGAGCTAAACAATTTATTTTGCCATTTGGGGCACTTCTAATTTCTAATCCATCTAAAGCCCACACTGTTATCAAAGTTTTGGCTGTTTTTCATCAACTCTGCAAAGTCTCTTCATCTGCTGAGGCCTGCTTCTCCACATCTCACAGACAAGTCAGCTTCTGCCGGCAGCTGTGGGAGAGCTGTGGCTCTCTGCTCCCTCTCATTTCCTATAAATCAGTTCATCAAAGCTTATTCTGTCCAGCGGTCTTTGTTAATTGTCATAATTTTCACAGTTTCATTTTATAGTATAGTTTTTATTTTATCAGTTTTCTCGTGATTGTTTCCATTGGTGTAATGATATTTTGCATTCTATATTTTAATAGGAAGCAGAAGCCACAGTGTTATTTGTAATAGCAAAAGATTGGTCCAAATGCCCACCAGAAAGGATTTTTAAATGAATTATGTAATCACATGAAGTACTACAAAACCATGTGAAAGAATGAGGAACTATTTACTTAACATAAAAAGACCACTGCAATCTTTTTATAAGAAGAGAAACATGTAGAACAGTGTGTCAAATATTCTACCTTTTGAGCAAAAGGGGGAAGAAAAGTTATCAATGTTTACACAGGTTAAAGTCATACACAGATTCCAAAAAGACACAAAAGAAATGAATAAAAGTGTTACTTTATTGTGGTTTTTTAGTAGTTTCTTGATATTTAAGATTCAAGTTCCACTTCTGAAGAATGGGATTAAAAATACTTTCTTTAGGCCCACATGAGAGGAAAAACACAGTTAAATTCAAGAAGGGAAGAGGGAGGGCTCTCCCTCACCATGTACTGCTCTGTGCTGCCTTAGGACTCTGCAGAAAGTCCTCACCAGCAAGAAGGTCATCACCAGATATCCCCTCCAACCTTGGCTCCTGGCCTCAAGAACTGAAAATAATTTACTCATTAAAATGAAAGAATGGTAAGGGGTGGAGACAAGATGGCTGTCTGAAGCCAGCTTTCCACAGAGGCTCCCATCCAGAAGGAGAGTTAAAGGACAGAAATTTAGGAAGTAACCTGGTGGATTAGAGGTGCACTAAGAGACAAGGTTGAAGAATGCACAGGAATCCCGCTGAGGTGAGCTGCGACCCCAAGGATACAAACAAAAGGTACAAAATTCATCACCAAGCAGATGGGAGTCCCCTCCCCCATGAGAATGGCTTGGAGTGCCCCACTAACAAACAAGCAGAGTTCAAAGGTCCTCCCACTCCACTCCATGGGAAAGACCCTCTAAAAACTGGACCTACCTCCCCTACTAGGGTGCCACAGCATTCTCCTGCCAGGCATAAAACTGTATATATTCTCTACCTGCAATTCTGAGCTCCCAGAATTCCCCTCTACTTTCACTCTGAGGTCTGGAGGCCTGTCCCCCGGGAGTCCAGATTCATGGGTGATTTCTCAAGGGGTGTGGACAGGGTCTGGACAGCAGCTGGTCAGTGCTAATTCTGCAGCACAGGAGTGAGGAGAGGATGGTCCGCTAAGAGGGAACCATGCCAGAGTGGCAGTGCCCCGAGGCACAGAGCAGCAGCCATTTTTGGCAACAATAGGGCTCACCCCTGGATATTCCAAAGCTACACCTCCTGTTCCCTGGGCAACCAGAGGATGCTGGGCATCTTCTCAGGTAGCAATCACCACAGAAAAAATCTGGGACTGAAACACAGGCCCCATAAAAAGTCAAACCCCATGAGTAAAGGGTTTGCCTGAAGTGGTACCAGCCTGGGTAGAGCGGGGGACTAGAAAACTCATACACAGAGCTGGGAAATTCCCAGGGTGGGGCTGACCCAGAGGATCACTTTACTGAGCCTAAGACACACCCAGCCCTCAGGGGATTGTCAGCCTATAGACAAAGGAAGGCAGGAGGCTAGAACTGACAACTAACCAGGCTATGAATACAAACCTGCAGGAGCAAAGACAGGGCCTGAGGCACAGGTTCTGAGAACTCAAAACAGCTTCTCTTCTGCAGGGGAATTTAGCAGGAACAGAAACAAATTCCCACAAAATTGTTCTCTTCTGTCAGTAACATTAATCAGGGGTGGGGCTGGAACTGAGGGAACACCCCCCTCAGCCTCCATCAAGCATCTGAGATTGTCAGGCCTCACCTCGCCCTACGGGATCCAAGCAGAGAGCAGTGACCTGGCTGAGCAAATATAGATTTCCTTGTGATTCAGGCAGGTGCAAATCCCTGCTCATTGGAGGCAACTGAGTCACAGGCCTGCGGGGCTATCAGTGACTGGGTGTGACAGAGGTGGAAGGTGGGGAAGGAGGCATTGACCTTTCTAGACTAATTTATTTGCTGGGTGAATCCTCCTGACTTCACGGAGCACTGGAGCAAGTCATATTTGAGTTGTCAGCAGACCCCTGCAATCCAGTTGCCAGAGACCTTTTAAACTCTCCCACCTGAGACAGGTGCTGACTGAGACAATTGATTTGGACCTTTTGAACTGAGCCAATCACCCAAGGACTATCCAAGTGGTACCCTGGGTGTGTGGTTGTAGGAAGGTTTGCTTTTCTTTTTCCAATTGTTGCCTGTGGGAGGTGGGGTGACTTAATTGCTGGCATTTCTTCATAGCTGAGACTTCAACCCAGAGTAAACGTTTCACTAGGGTCAGACAGAGACCAGCTGAAAACTAGACAGAACCACTTAGCCCCACCACACCAAACAGGTCCCCAGTTTCTCAGGCCATAGCACTGTACGGGTCCTTGGCAAAGGTCCAGGGGAAAAGTCAAACTGTGTAAAATAATCATGGGGTGGAATCAGTGGAAAAACTCTGGTAACATGAATAACCAGAATAGATCAACCCCCTCCCCCCCCAAGAAAAGATATGGCAGATGTAACTGAAGATCCTATTCATAAATGCATGGCCGAGATGTCAGAAATCGAATTCAGAATTTGGATTGCCAACAAAATTACTAGAATGGAGGAAAATTTGAAATTAGAAATTCGAGGAGCAATTAAAACATCGGAATTAGAAATTCAAGGAGAAATTCAAAAGTTGTCTCAAGAACTTAATGAATTTAAAGACAAAACCACCAAAGATTTTGAAGCACTGAAGCAAGAATTTGCAGCCCTCAAAGATATGAAAAATACAGTAGAACCCCCTGAGTAACAGAGTGGAGAAAGCAGAAGAAAAAATTTCCGACATTGGAAATGAAGCTTTTGAACACTCCCAAACTCTCAAAAAGGAAGAGAAATGGAGAGCAAAACTGAATCATTCTCTCAGAGACCTCTGGGATAATTCAAAGAAGGCTAATATTCACCTCACTGGAATCTCTGAAAGTGATGAAGTGGACTCATAAGGCACAAAGGCCCTTCTCCATGAAATTATGAAAGAGAATTTTCCAGACATGCCAAGATATTCTGAAATTTAGATAGCAGACAGTTTCACAACCTCACCATGACTCAATCCAAATAAGACATCCCCCAGGCATATAATAATTAATTTCACTAAAGTTAATATGAAGAAGAAAATTCTGAAAGCAGCTAGACATAAGAAATCCATTACCTACAAAGGGAAGAATATTAGAATGGCTGCAGATCTCTCTGCTGAAACTTTTCAAGCCAGAAGAGGGTGGTCATAGACTTTTAATCTCCTAAAACAAAATAACTTTCAACCCCAGATCCTGTATCCAGCTAAACTGAGTTTCATTTATGACGGAGAAATTAAATACTTTAATGACATTCATATGTTGAAGAAATTTGCCATAACCAAACAAGCTCTTCAGGATATTCTCAGACCTATCCTCCATAAGGACCACCCCAATCCTCTACCACAAAAGTAAACTCAGAAACTTTCGATCAAACTCCAACTTCCACAGTGGCGAAAGGATTAAAAATGTCCACTGGACTTTCGAAAAACTTGGTACCCAAAATTTTACCAGACTT